>JAFELO010000067.1:244459-291612 GCA_017140195.1 Eumaeus atala
GGGGGGGGGGGGGGAGAAGATTATAGGAGGGCAACATATCTGCGTAAGAATCATGCGAATATCCATGGGCATCGGTAGTCATCAAAAGGCTCCGATTTTTCGTTTATGCCCTTAAAAAAGTCGTCCTAGCCGAATTTTGTCCACGGCGGCTATATCTAGAGACTAGGAAGTTTCGCAGGACATATTGTAGTGCACACACGTGTGCACAGGTGTACTCCCTGTTCCGTTATCCTCCTATTCCGATGAGACGGCAATCCGAGACGATCGGAGAGAATTCTTAACGTGCTCCCCGAGGCAGAGGTTTAGACCTCTTTGCCTCGGGGAGCCACCACCACCAACTTCCTGACTTCACAGTGTTATTAGAAATTGAGAAATCCCAATAACACTTTGATCAGAACCGAATCACGAATGTTGAACGTGCTTAGCGCCAGACCACGAGACAGTCAATAATCTATGGCCCCTATAATAACGATGTCTAGAGGGGCCGAAAAAACCCAATATTTTACCGGAGCAGTTCCGTGTGAACTCGCTTCCACGATCACCTTTGTCAATAAGGGTCTCCAACCGACCACGGGGTTGGCTCTGAAGTTCAAAATTTCCAGGAAGTAAACGTTGGAATTCAAAACGTACCATATCTCTTATGCCGCTATTTTATAGTAGCTTCCCTATAAATCAAATTAATCGTTTGAGCCGTTTCTCATATTCGTAAATAATGTTGTGAGCGGAACAAAGTGAAAGAAAATTAAATGGAGGAAAAACAAATGAATCACATGAAATTTAAAATAAAATCACACGAAAAACTCCATAATTTGAAATTTATTTAAATTTGGAATAACCAAATCAATGTGCAAGGACCTGATAATAAAAATTATCTCACTAGTATTTCTTGAACTCATCGTAGTATTCCCTAGTGCGGCGTGGCTCAAAGTAGTGTGGGCTTGTAGTTCTCGCCGCACAAATATTTTCAATCATCTTCTTTGCTCGTTCCACTGATCCTTTCGACATAACTATTGACATCTCTAAATAGTGAAGAGCTGCAAAGGTTGAAATGTTACAATAATAAATGACAACGATTATATTAATCCGTGGGCATAACACACAACGTTAGCCTCGCCCTCTGCTGAATACCTTTAGGACTTGTGTTACAGGTACTATACACATAATATAAAGTAGATATATTATGTATAAATTCACACACGGCAGAAGTTCTCTTCGGATCATTATTATCCTGCTAAAGAGTGAGATGACTAAGTATGTATGTATAGGTATGTATAGTTATCTCTGTTGTGACTCATTTTTGTTGCATCAATTTCAAAACACGATTATTATAATAGTTTTCAATAATGCTAAATAATTATTAATGTGGTATGGATGCGGTAGCAATTCGAACCGCAATTCACGGAGTTTGGCAGCTGCAACCTGTGACGAGCGCACAGGTGCGTTGACGTGGTGGAATAAAACTCTGTTTTCTGGCTAAATGAGACCGTCTCTTTCGGATTTGTCCACAAAATTTTTGCATTCCAACTCCATTTATTGTTTTTCCTCTTTGCAAATAATCCACTAAAATAATCTCTCGAGCGTCCCAAAAACAGTCGCTACCACTTTACGAGCCGACAAAACCGTTTTTGCTTTCTTCGCGCAGGTTTTCTGCTCTCAGTCCACTGTTTAGATTGTTCTTTTGTTTTAGGAGTATAATGATAGATCCATATTTCTTCTCCTGTTTATTAGTGTTAGTATCACGCTTAAACAGCGCCAAACACTCCGTCGAAGCATCCACTCGACGTTGCTTTTGGTTAACAGTGCGCAAAACTCTTTTGTTCGCAAATGTTGGTGTAAAATGTTAAAGACGCGTTCTGAGAAAATCCTTACCATCTCTGCTATCTACCGCAACTTTAAGCACCGATCATTCAAAACGATTTTTTGAATCTTTTTGATCATCTCCGGATTCGTGGCTTCATTTGGACGGCCAGACCTGTTGGCGTCTTCGCAGCTCTGTCTCCCACGTTTAAAATAAGTTACCTATTTGTGAATTTTACTCAATGCAGGAGCAGTATTACCTAAAACACTGTCTAGCTTGAATTTAATCAGGGTTGCTGTTTTCCCTCTTAAAACGTAAAATTTATCACCGCACTAACTTCGTTTCTTTCCATTATTGAGAAAAATTACGACAGAGAAAGCTCTAGGTCCCCTCACATAAATTCTATCAGTTCAAATATATTTTCGATTTTTTTTCAGGTGACTATCATATAACGTATAAGGTAAGTGTAATGTGGAAGTCCAGTCTGACCTGTTCCGTGTGTAAAAGTGCTTGTATATTCTGGTCGTCAGTACTTTATTGGATAAGAGAGTTGCAAGTCCAGGCTACTAGGCCCCGTCAAGCCGTGAACTGCGGTCGAAAACCAGGCCCCCAACCGCTGTCGGAGAAAATCTTGTCAGTCAATGTCCAGTCAAACAGTAATTAAATTATTAATCAAGTTTCAACTTAGTTACTTAACTTTATGAACTATCTAGTTCTTCGTCTCTGTCTTCGTTTTAGAATATGTTGATGTAGTTAATGCCTGCTACTTTATCAGGTGTACGTTATATCGGATTCGGGTCTTGATAGCCTAAATATATTAAAGAGCTGTGAGGGAGCAGCTGGAGCCATATGATGACTACCATCGTATATGTACAATCGCATTTTACAAATGTATTGCCTCGACCCCATCTCCCTAATGGGATAACGACTATTCTCAATCCGCACGAAACACGTACAGCTAAAACTTTTCGGGATTATCATGTGAGCGTGCCGGCCAATTCAGCTGCAATGTAGCATGACACTGTATCTTACTTGGTTGGTACTGGTGTCGACTGTGGACCAACCAGCAATAATGGCCTTAGCAAACTTGAAGCAAGTTGGTTCAACCTGCTAATACCACCATCATGTACCCTTTTCTCTCGGACGGGGATCTGTACCTAAGTACTCACAAAAATTTATAGCTACATTCAATTCTACATGGCAATGAGATAGCCGGGCAGGGAGGTTTGACATTCCTCCCATCTTCTAGAAGCTGCTATAATGTACTTTAAAATTTAAATGAGTCGTCACTTACGAATTTTCGTATCCACAAAATGTGGTTGCTTCTCTACCCATTCATCGAGTATTCTGACAGCTTCTCTCATGTCATCAGCTTTCATGTCAATCTGTTTACGCACCGTTTCTAAAATGCCCGCGGGGGTTGGTAAATAAGGTGAATTAGGTAAATACTCCATATTAATATGAGACACGACTGTCCCACAAGGATACAAATATTTGAATGATTGTGTGATTCAGGTTCATTATGTTATACGACTTCAACTGTTGAAATGTTTAGTAGCACGAATGAATTAATTAAGTCTTAATGTTTAAATTCACATGTATTAGATGTAACGAATTGGCTGTAGATAAATATCTGAATTATTGTTTTTAAGAGGTGTACCTTTGTTGCAATAAGTAGATCGCGGTGCCATGTTATGCGTTAGCAGGATGTCGACTCACACGGTAATTTCATGGACTTCTTCTCTGTTACATAGTACGAAAGTGAAGTGATCTCCATATGGTCAGTTACCAAATAGTTTTTTCTACGTGCTTACCTCTCGAAAAGATTTTATTTTATCAACATTGCAATGGAATAGAATAGAAGACGTTTATTGAGGATATATTAAATATACCCACACTGCACTCAAGAACATACATACATGATTGGAAAACAAAACAGTTGCACTTCGGTACCTACTTGTATAGTTTTCTCGCGGCACCTACCGAAAATACAAAAAAATTCATTTTAATATTTTCAGTTTTGATAGTGTTAGAGCAAATTGATTGACGATACTTTAATTCTTGGCTACTTAAGCTAAGCGGCTAAAGTTACCGAAAGTTGCTTTGAATTTGTATGTTTCAAATAGACAACATAAAAAAATTCATCAAATTAAAAAGGCTTGTGAAAATAAACTTACTTTACGCGAATATTACTTTAGTGATGATAGATAGTACCCAAGAGAAATTTCTCATAACACGAGTTACTCCCAAAGTGTGCGTAGGAACATCTCTGCGAGGACAAATGCTCAAAATATTGCATATCCTGCAAAAAAAAATGCCAATGCCATATAAACGACAAAATATTAACAAATTTTATCTAATACTATTATGTGCTAGAACAAACCAATAACCTTGGTAGTACATTGATAAGGCTTACCTATATGAAAAGTCATATATACAATTGATTATATTGGTTGTGTATCTAGGTGTGATATGTATGATTTATCTTATGCATAAAATTCGCGTGTCCACAGTTTCACTTACTTCGCTCATCCGAAACGCCTTTACCGATTTTTTACCAAATTTTATGTGCATATTCAGTAGGTTTGAGAATCTACTACTATCTATTTTTCATAATCCTAAGTGATAATAAGGCTTGGTCATCTTCAACATTTTTTTTATGTTTACACGTTACCATGACAACAAATTCAATCTATGATAGACAGCGTCTGTCGGGTTAGCTAGTTATGTGTAATAAAATTGTATAAGTGAAGAGTCAAAAGAGTTTGTCGCGCGTCGCCACGAAAGCAAAAGTGCACATTAAGTGATATTTGCTCATAGATCTAGATTACGTATCTCGAATCTAGATACGTAATCTAAATACTAATATAGTATAGCGCCATGCTGTATTTCAGCGGATTTGGGCCGCTATTACTGGGGAGGTAACTCTCGTTCACATGAAGTAAAGTGACAGCTTCACAATCGCGTTTCGTTCGGTTCGTGTAGCCTGTTGGAGGAGAGGAGAAACGAAGGACAATGGATTTCTATAGTAATTATGTGGATGGTTATGGCCGTCAGTAGTCATTAAAAGGCTCTAACTTTTCGTTTGTCCCCCTTTAATAAAAAGAAGATACACTGTTAAATACTGGTTACTCTGCTGTGCTATCCTAAAACTACATCTACTTGTAAGGACTTACGCCTCCTCGCTTAGATATGTACTCCTATTAACTTAAGTGAGGTCGGATACTTAAGTTATCATCAAATAAGACAGACATATAACGACACTTAACGAGCTCTAGTGAATTATTTTCAGCAAAAAAAGCAATTAGACTCATGTTTTCGGTAGCTACTGTTGAAACATTTTTTGTTGTCAGATTTTATGTGCTCATGTACCGATTAATAGTGTATGTCTTGCAAAAACAGTACAAGAATAGGTCGGTAACTTTTTGTTAAGTATCTACTTTTACCTACTCTTTTTAACGTACTATAATTATTGGGAAAAATCTTACATATCTAACTAGGGCCATGCTGTATTGTAACCTAATTGGGTCGACACGATTGGACACTCGGGGCGGTACCGACTTCTGCTTCACATGACACCGCTGCAAATTAACTGCTATGCTGTCGTTTTTCGTGCCATTATTAAGTTTTCGATGGCCCACTTGAAGGAAGGAGGGAAGGAGGGCGTACCAATTATGCAGCATCAAAAAATTCTAACCTCTTGTTTCACCCTCGACTATATATATATATACCTATACCTGCCTACCATAAGAAATGAATTTTTATTTGTCAGAGCGGTTATTTCACACTTTGTGTGGTAAGGGAGGAAAATAGTGTTACTTATTATATACATTTTAGACGAATGACTACATGTGACATGTTTACGATATACGGATAAAATAAAATCGGTAAAGTGCGAGTCGGAACACGCTCGGGTTTGTATTCATTACCTATAAAAACGGAACTAATTAATTTATTCTGCTCATTAGTATTAGTTGTTATAGCGGCAACATAAATACATTATCTATGAAAATTTTAACTGTCTTATATCCTATAGCTATCATTGTTCATGAGATACAGCATGGTAACAGACAGACGCACAGACGGACATCGGAATCTTAGTAATACGATCCGGTTTTTAACCTTTGGGTGCAAAACTCTTTATAATCTAGGCGAGTGAAATTCGGAATGAACATTGCACGTCACGATATTCTGATTGAGACAAAATGTATGTACTATAAAGGGTGGCAGCTCTAGTAGTACATAATCGATGAAGGTAGATAGTTGATTTTTACTACTGGTACTTTCAGACCGAGGGCTCTCTCCGGCCGCTGCCCATGGCATTTTCCTTTCTTGCCAGACTATTGTCAAGCCATTGGTCACCCACTTTCCCGTTCCTTTTCCTCTCATTAAATTCCTTAAAGATCTCAAGACAGTTTTGGATTTTTTCTTGAATATATAATTTTATGAAATAGGTATTTGTGGCGGTCGCTGTCCTGGAGACGCAAGTGAGAGGACTGATAGAAGAAGCATCGGCAGGGCAAGGGCAAGGGATGAAACCTGAATTAAAATATGTAGGCATAGTTTTTACCTGTTACATGATACGTAATAGGTGTGCTAGGAAAATAAAATGTATTAATGAATTGTGTTCTGAAACGCGTTAGTAAAAACGATAAAATATAATTGGCTTTATCGATCCACGTAGCCTTAGAACCTAGGGTTTCTCACAAGGCCACATGGGCTCAAGGCCACAGGTTGTTTTATATTTAAACTACAGCTAGTTTAAATATATAACAAATTGTCAAATCTTTACCAAGCTAATCGTTAACATTTTTTCGGGGGGAAATACTTTTATGTTGTTTCAAAACTAAGTCCAAGCAGGTATCCGTTGCAAAATTCGGCAAAAACCTGTAAATATGGTTCAGACTGTCTCCTTTTCTTTATTAACTTCTATCTACTAAATGCGCATGCAAAATAACATATACAAAGAAACCCCTGCTGGGGCACCAGGTTAAGGCACTCCTGTCACAGAGAATAGTGCAATTCGACAGCTTCGTTTTTATCAAGGAACCATTTTTTTTCGGAAAGATCTACTGCCGTTGAGGTAGAGGAATTTTAATACTGATTTCTTAGGCATAGGTGAATGTTACACATTATTATAAAAATTAATTTAGCGGATTTTATCGCGGTACGAAGTAGTTTACAATCCTGACGTTTCAGAACTCCTACAGCTACCATGGTCCCGGGTGGACTTGTGGTTCGTGATTTTTGTCCATTGCGCAAAAACACCTTTTCTCCCTGCATCGTGTTTAAACAAGAAACGAACATATCCACTAACAGCTGCAGCATCCTTGGTACCATACATCAAAGATGTAACATGAATGTCTTCGACACAATAGGCATTTAGCATATAAAAGACGGGATTTACAAAATTTAGTTAAGTTCGAAACAAAAAAAAAATAAACATGTCAAATAGGTAGGAAATGTTTTGAAATACTAGTATTTCCAGTATGTATTGCATTCGTATTGGTCCATAAATGAAAAAAAAAAAACATTTTATCTTTATTCTTGAGATTAAAATATAAAATACGTGTGCTACGTGGCCGTATGTAGGCTGGTACCATTAGTGACGTCATAAGTAAAATATACAACAAAGACACAATACTAAAACGTACCAATTGTTATTTAAAACACATAGATAAGAAACCTTGACAGAAACACACCAGTTTTTGTGATATAATTTTATGTTGTTTTTTATAGTATAAGGGCAAACTAGAATTCAGTGCCTTATGACGATTACCAACGCCCATAGACATCCGCATTAATATTATTTCTTCCCTGTTCCATTAACAAAAAATAAGTAAAAAACTGAAGACAAAAATCACTTATTTTTGCTGAAGCAGTCTTCTGTTTTCAAGGTTTTATAACATTTATAGTTCCTGGACACACTTCGTTGTTAAGGTTGATAGGGACTGCCTCATGAATTGTAATTGAAATTTTTACAGATAATGTATTTCTACTGCCTAAATAAACAAATCCAAAAATATAAATTTTATTTTAATTAACTTAAAATTGATAAATATTTAGTATTTATCGATTTTAAATTTGGTATACAAATAAAAACATCTGCACAATTACTATGCCGACGCATTCTCCTCCTTTCTTACTAAGGGTCCATGGGTTGTACTCCACTGCTCATATCTCACCTACGGACGGTACTGACTTCACGTGTGAGTCCAACTCGCACTTGACATACTTCTTTTTCCAACGTTTTGTGGATTTTGATATACGTATTGTCGATAATTTTGATTACATTATATGGTTTTGATAGAAAAATATGATAGAATTTTAAATCTATAAATTTATTATAATAATCAATTTTTTATATTAAACCAGTTTTTGCATTAGACAAAGAACTCTTGTAATTGCACGTATTATTCAAAATTCGACTTGTAACAACCTGCACACCGATCTAAATTAGTTAAGACTTAAATAATGTTATTGTTGAAATGTCTGCTTATTTCGCGGATAGTTAATGTTAAATAAGTTTTTTGAACCAAAGGAACAAAGTTTTTGCAGTAATCTTGTTTCAAAATATATCCAATCTGCAATGTGACACTGAGATAATGAGAATTCGGATAATAAACCTAGATACAATGTAAAGTGACACTTTCATACGGTTTGTGGTATATACTATTTATAATATTGGGCATATTATAAGTAGTATATACCACAGTACAGTCTTGATATAAATATTGTGACAAAGAAAAAAAAATAATTGCAAATAAAATTTATTACTTTTACAGTCATCACCACCATTATCAGCCCTCATCGGTCCGCTACTGGACAAAGGCTTCTTTCAATGAATGCCAAGACGACCGATCTCCTGCTATTCTCATCGATTCCGAACCGGCTACTGCACGGAGATCGTCTTCCCTCCTGGTGAACAGTCGGCCAACACTTCGTTTTCCTAAACGCGGCCTCCAATCCAGAACCTTACTGCCACTTAAGCGAGCTTCGAGCTTGACAAAGGAATAAGTCTTTATAATTCCTTGCGCTTACTAACCATAAACGAACGAAATTTTGAAGCCTTCAATAAAAGGATGCAATCAAATTCGAGCTTATACTTCGCGTGAAATCGAATACTTTAGTTCTCTGCCGGCAGAATTCGTAAGGAAGTCTGAACGTTACGAATTCTGTCGGACAGAGAAACACCCAATATAGCACGTTTAATAGCCCGTTGAGCTACCGCAAACTTGCGGACCAGTCCCTAAATTATGAGGCCATGTTTCGGTCCCCCGTAGGCCAATACAGGGAAAATTGCCATTCCCAACCCAACTGAATCCTTCTATCGACTTCTTTCTCGAAGTTATATCTACCCAATTGCAATAGTTGCTCAAAATAGACTTGTTCGTCTACGACTTCGAGAACAGCACCATCGACGTTGACCGGCCTTGGGAAGAACGTTTTCGTTGAATGTGACCGTTGTCATGTCCAAGTTCATCCTAAGGCCAATACGTCCTTTAGGCTGTGCAACATTTCCTGCAAGCTCTCCAAGAGCAACTCCACCACACAACTTTAGAAGTGTGTACACAAATATAAAACAATAAAGAAACACGTAAAAAACTTATTTGAAGTGGTCAGTTATCAATCACGTTCTCTTTCCAAGGGGAAATTTTTCACTGTCAATCGTATGGATTGTTTTAGGGACTTCAAATTATCATGGGGTTTAGAACAAGCTGTACTCTCTCAAAGTGACCATAAATCACAATCCAGCGGATTAAGGTTGGTACTAGATGAATGGTAGTCTTCAGCTCTAATCAAGTCCGGAACGTTCATCTTAACCAAGACTGGGTGGTTCGAGCTATATGGTCTGGTCCCGTGGCATACTTGGTTATTAAACATGGCGTCATTAGGGGCCTAACTAGCCTCATAAGAATGGTATCTTGATACGCCTGTGCTAATGTTTTGATACCTCTCACAAAAATATGGCTCAGTAATTCCTTCATGGCTAACATCCCACCGAACCATCACTGAAGTCGGATAATGTCCACGCTGCTCTGTCGACTAATTGGGATGCTTCCTTAGAGCTTTGAGCATAAGTACAGTCATATCAAATCAAATCAACTTTATTTCAAATAACATGTAAAAATTTACTATGGCTAAGCTAAGCAAGTTTGGGGGCTATTAGCAAATTTTGTAAATTTGTGTCTTGGACCGCCATAATATATATTTAAATTTCAGCGTACGGTATACATTATTTCATATTACAAACTTGTGAAAATTTGAAATTAACAAAAACATAGGTATATATTTATTATATTAGTTTATTATATATCATTTTAAATAATAATATTATTGTAAACTGGATTATTTGAAAACTACAGTCAGAAAAGGATATGTTTGACTAAGCAACTTACACAAACAATGGTTCCATAGCGATTAGACACATCTTAATCGTTGGATCAACTTAATGCAGACCTAAGAGAAAGTTTTAGCTGTGTAGATGGTACATTTAGAGGTAACGTTATTCTATGTCGGTGGGCACTTTGCTAAAATGTTACTCAATTGTAAAACCTTTCTCAACCGTAAACAAAGTTTTTTTGTGACCTCCCTTTGCGTACCGCTTCTGTAGTTGTTTCGATTTTACCGCCCTGTTCATCTTTAATTTATCAATTAAGAAATTATCAGAGCGCCTCTTATAGGCTGCAAGTTCATTTTTCGTACGAACACGTGCGAAAACGTACGTGTACGGCTAGATCTTTCATTGTCCCAAACAGATGAAGTGTCATTGTACTTATTAATAGCCCGCTACACAAACATTTGACTAATACCAAGTGTATGGAGAGTTTTAAAAACTGCATATGGCTCTACACCCATTTCTGTTCACACAATGAACACTCGTATAAAAATGACAGATTCCAAATTCAAATGTAATATTTTTTATTGTAACACTATTTATGGTCAGACTAAGTATTTTATTTGATTTGAAGTAGATAATAGCTTACAGGTCCTTGAAAATTAAAATGTTCAATCTTCATTCAAAGGTATAGTAAATACGAAATCTAATTGCTGGATTGTGACGTAACAAATAGACTTTAAGGTCAGTTGAGGGAGCGATAATGTGTGATAAAAGTGCTTCATTAGTGATCGCCCAGAGATCAAGATTCGATCGTAATTATAAAAAAAATCATTCGACTTCGAAAACAGCTTGAAAGTAAAACCTTTTTATAGGTATATAATAAAACTAAATGTAGTAATCATACAATATTTGACAGTCTCACAAATTGTGTTCTAAACAATGATTTAGAACTATATATACAGTGTGCGTCTCAAAACCGTTAACATAAAAGATGTACAACTGTCAAATTATGCTGCATAAAAAGTATATCTTGTATTTTTGTAAATCAATTGTTATAAAGTTTTAACATTGTGTGAATACCGTTTTATTTAAAATAATACAATCTAATGCATAATATATAAAAAATAGCGTTCTCGACTTCTCCTATACATAAACTATAAGTGTGCTAAATTTCATACTCCTTCGTCTGTGCAATCTTCGTGAAAGGGGGTCCAAAGTTTTCACTTCACATATTAATATAATGATAAATATTAAATAGCATGTAGTACGGTAGCTTCCCTAGGAACGACCACTACTGTATCATAGCAACCCTTTTTTTGACGCGGGGAAACGCATTTACGCGCCTTCACCGGCCCTGGGTGGGGTCCAGTGGTGCGTGGGACTCGCGGCACATGATAGTGCTGAATACCCACAAAAACCACCGGAGTGCCATCAGTGCCGCCCTTGGTGAGGTGCCCCGGAACAACAATCATCAGGGCACATTGACGGCTAGTCAGCCACCTAAGGGACCAACTCCACCTCCACAGATAGAATTGCACAGCACTACAGGACAACCCCACCAACTTTGGGACAGTGCAACGGGGTAAGGTTCCCATCCTCGCCCCTTGCCTCACATGATCAGCGTCTCCAGCGTAACGTTCTTCATGAATGTATGCTATCTATCATACACCAAAATATAATTTTTCAAATCCGGGTTCCAGAGATAACGTGTTCACAAAAATCAAACAAAATTTTCGTCTTTATTTAATTATTATGGATCCACTCGCTCGCTCAATATTATGGCCACAGACAACCGTAACTCTAGAGGTTTCGCAACGTGTTGTCGACCGTTCAGAGACGAATTAACTTCTTTCTTGAAGGTCCTAAGTATTATCAGTCCGAAAATATCGAAGAGGAAAACCCACTTAAAGCGTACGGCGATGTATAGTGTTACCCGTATAAAATACCACATGTGGTAACGCTGCAGTAATAGTTTATCATTATCAGCCCTTATCGGTCCACTGCCGGACATACGCCTCCTGCTACTCGCATCCATCCCGGGCCAGCCACTGCACGGAGATTCCCACCATACAAAGGTAAAAAATAGCGATTCGTTCCCATAAACATGTGTCTGACGAAGTATAGAAATAAAAATGCTTAATTGTAATAAATAAGTATATTAATGGAAGTTTTACGGACTCGGTCACGCGTGGAGCACAAAAAATGCACGTTGTCTGTATTGGTACATCCTGGTTTACCTTATACTTATATATTCAAGCCGTACACGTTTGTTTGAAGTATAACATATTTGTTTAATCTTACACTTTTAGGTTCAGGCAAATTTTTAAAACATAATTATTTTATATTACAATTTGGTATCAAGTATTGTTGTAGACATTCAGAAAACTTCTACATAAACCTGAACAGCATTAACCATATTCGGACTGCGTTCGGTATGTAAAGACATTTAACTATGTTTAATATAAGCTTTCTAATGTCCATTTAGCGGGGATTAGGATATTTTTATTGAAAAACTGTTTCCCTCTTTTTTACATTTGAACGCTTTTTTAAATTCATTATATTCTGAAATGTTGCTATTTTGGGTGTCATGTTACTTGAAATAAACACAGTTTCTCATAAATCAGTTAAGTAGTAAAGTAGTGTGATTAAGTAATATTTTCAATTTGCATACCGAAGTCTGAGGTCTCGATTATCTTCCATTTCTCTATGGCAGTAGTAGTGTACGACAAGTAGTTGTGTGTTTGTATTATTTGTTGTTTATGCTTTCTATGTAGTAAATATTGTCACGATTGACAGAAGCCAATCTTCTGACTCGGCCAAACTATAATATAATTATTGTTTACATATTTAACGCACCATATTATATACAATATATAAAAGCAATTCTTTAAACTGAATAAGCTTATAAAATATTATTGATAACAAAATAGTAATAATAATGCAATGCTTATACTTTTAGATTTATAAACAAAAGTATTTTCAATATATAACAATATTAGCCCTCGACTTAGGCTGTGTATGGTGTAAAAAGCTATGAAATTGTTAATACGTAATCAACTCTGATGGATAAAAAATGCAATAAGATGCATCAGATTATAAAGACAGGGATAACATTTATATTGAACAATAAACGTTCCCCGTTGAAGAGACTTTCACCCCCTATGAAACTCTATTAAAAGTTGATTTCTGTAAGCATATTTCATGTCATTCCCATTTTCCGAATCTACTTTAATGGTTCATTTAAATGTTAACCATAAATTAAACTTTAATCTGTGGTATGAGTGTTGGTCGTCCATTTAAGGTCGTTCTCCGTAGGCCGGTCAACGTCGACGGTGCTGTTCTGGAAGTCGTAGACGAATACGTCTACCTCGGGCAATTATAGCAATTAAGTAGACATAACTACGAGCAGGAAGCCGATAGAAGGATTCAGTTAGGATGGGCAGCATTCCGGTAGCTTCGTTACATTCTTAAGTCGCCTATACCGCAGAGCTTAAAGACGAAAGTCTTCAACCAATGCGTTCTCTCCGTGATTACCTACGGAGCCGAAATATAAGGCAAAGAGCTAAAGGTTCCGATATTATGCGAAGAATAAGCTCAACGAATTGGCAATGCGCTGGTCTCACTCACAAGATCAGATGGCAGAACAGTAAGGTTTTGGAGTCGAGGTCTCGATTAGGAAAACGAAGTGTTGGTCGACCGTTCACCAGGTGGGAAGACGAGCTGGTCCGGTATGGATGCGAGTGGCAGGGGATCGGCCGTCTTGGCGTTCATTGAAAGAGGCCTATGTCCAGCAGTGGACCGATAAGGTCTGATAACGAAGATGAATGTTGACCATAGTCTAGGAATATTGACCATAGAAACCATAGAAATAGGAGTTTCATCAGGCTCTGAGTTTACTACACCCATGACCAAAGAAATGTATGGCCCAAACACCAACAAGATTCCGAAAACAGAAATCCTCTTGATACTTGCTACTTTAACAGACATTAGTATTGTTTGCATTTTTAAGATCATCTCATTACTAAATGTACTTAAAAAGTTTAGCGTGTCCCTTAAATGTTAGTTACAATAAATTAGAACACCATTTTAATTGATCACAAAATCTTCACAATACACTATGTTACATATATTTTAAATTGTATAACATAATAACATTCACAAGACAGTAGAATACTGCTGAAAATCTATGAGAAGAAATTAAAATAAAAATGAATATAAAAGTAGTTTGAGCATAAAAATTAGATCTGTAGCGATAGTGTATCCGTTCTAAATGTTACGAATATGGTATGTAAGCAGTGGAATTATTGCATCTTAACACCTAACCATTTCGACCAGACAAATAACATTTTCTTTATCACAAATGCAAGAATCTACGTGTCTACATCACTACATTTAGAATGTAACATTCGCTGTAAATATGAAATAGTTTTTCAATTTGTAAATCTTATTAACCTGTAAATTTATGGCAACATTCTTAAGCGCCTTATTTTGGCAACACCGAATTTCCAAGGTCGTTGTTTAAAAACCCCGGGTTACTCAAACTTACTAATCCTTGCTGAATTCATAATAGACAACCGGCAACTTATACCCATCAGGGAAATTACTACATGCGTACTTGGTGATGTCCATCTATGTTTCAATTTTGTAGCATAACCCTGTTGGTGACATGGGGCTCGCATCCCACTTTGAGTAACCCAAACCGAATAGTTTGTCGAAACGGCCATGACAGTATAGCTTATACTTATACACCTTGAAGGTGTCCTAGTTGAGTTTACATGTAGGTATGTGTCCTCGCGCCATGTCGTAAATTCTATCGCGAACCCATGATGGATTGGGGTTCGCACCCCACTTTGAGTACACCTTAACCGAACAGCTTGTCGAAACATCCATGACAATAGGGCTTATCATTTTGCTCCTTGAACGTGCCTTTATTGAGTTGCCTGAGACAGAAAGCACAGACGAAGTGCTCCGGGTGGAACTTGCGGAACATGGCGGTGATGCAGCGGCCGGCGATGGGCTTGTGGCAGCCTGCGCACAGCGAGCCGCGCTTGCCGTGGTAGTGCGTCTCGCAGTACGGCTGACCTTCGTGCTCGAAGAACGAGCCGCCGTGGAACGGTTCCCGACATTCCTGGAAACAGAAAATACATCTGTCAATATATTGTATACATGAAGATCAGAAACCAGTTTTGATGTTAGACAAATGGAGCAAGGGGCACGTTATCTTTTGAAACGTGAGAGCATCGAACATATTTTTCATCTCATTATTTTTAACAGTTGTCAAACAAGCAGTTGGGACCTAATGTTGTATGTTACGAACAACCGGAAAGCACACTTTCTTGTTGTCTGCACGAATCGTGACAGAAAAGACACTTCAATTGATTGACGCCTGCCTTATTTATACGTATCAAAGCGTTACGATGAACGAAAATGGCGGTTAAGGTTGAAATATAGATGAAGAGAGAGGATCGGCCGGTTTGGTGTTAATTAATATTTTTTAATGTAACCAATTAAAATACCAATCTATTGATATATCAGATGAAAGGAATATGGATTTAATGTTCTATTTTTCAAAATAATTATGTAGCGTGCTACATAATTATGTAGCGGTTTATTGTTTAAAATTTGTTTAAAAGAAAGGGGTAAGTATATGAGGTTTACTAACAATTTTCATTTTATTCAGTATTCTACTATTTAGTGTTTCCCCATTTGGGGTGGCTGACAATTGTATACGGTTAACCAGAATAGTCTGGTGACGTAATATAATTAAAATTGGTACTCTGAGTCATGATGACGTCATGCATATGTAATTTTGTTATGTCGAGACTTATCTTAGAATATTATTTTCGTTTTATGTTCGATTTACAATAATATAGAGTATATGTGACAGTCACTAATCTTAGCTATTTCAGTCAACAAACAAACTGTACGAGGTAGTGCCATGCATATTGCATGACATACATCCTCCGGCCCGAGCCCTGGTTCGAATCCGTAAGTTGAGAGCTTAGATTTATAGAGATAAAATGACGCTACTTTAGAGAGCTCTAATAACAATAAATAAATCATGAATACTTTTTGCTGATTCATAGCGCAAATCAATCCCTCCCATTTTAGGAGGTCGGCCTCCTCAGATAAGCCAAACATTAGACGAGCTCAATTATCCTTATCCACGACACCGCAATTTAAACGTCATCGTGCGCGCGCCGTCCCACTAGAGAGAGTGGGGAGGGGGACCCTTTCGGTCCCAAAAATAGTTACCATAATCAACCCGGTACATCTCTTCCCATCTGCGGGAAAAGAAGGGGGTACTGTACCCCTATCGTCTCCCTAAACCTGAAGACACAAAAGTTTTAGCTAGTCAGTCGAACTTTTGAGGCTGGACAAGCGCCGCCAACCAGTAGTAGGTCCCTCCGAAAAAAAAATGCTGATAAGGATTGCCCTTTTATTTATATATCACTCATGTCAAATGTACAATTTTATTTAGGCTTTATAAAATGATCCAGAAAATTATCAAAATTTTATAAATGCAAGAGATAAAAATATACAACAATAACATTTGTTTATGAGCTGGAACTTGCAAAGTGGTGAATAAATAATTAGTATATCTTTGTCTAAGTATAGGTTTTTGATGTCACAGTTAAAAAAAACCGGAATATTCTTTGTCATTGATCTACCTAAATAGATTTTAGGTGTATTTCTAAATTGGCACATATAATTAAATACAAATAGCATCGATCAGTAAGGTAAGGATAACGAAACAGATATACAGTGCGAGTGTGGAAGGATGTAGGTACCGGGGAAGATCCAGACTAACTACCACGATCAAATTAGTCGGGTACATTCCGAAGGTGGTGTTCGGAGTCTTCGCAACCGGCGTGTTTGTGTGAAGAGAGTTATGAAAGATGCAAGGCAGGTATGTAAGGATCGTGACATGTGGCACTCCGTTGTCTCTGCCTACCCCGTTAGAGAACTGGCGTGATGATGTGTTGTTGTTGTTGTCGATCAGTACAATAAAGGGCTCAAAATATTGCCTAGAAAGAATCTAAATACTATATGTTACTTTTGTTCTCCTTTAAGAAATATATTTTTATACATTAGAAATTTGTCTAATCTCTTTCCGATCGATACTCAGTGGTCTGCACGGAAGAAGCTTGCGTCCAACGTACGTTGAAAACTTTTATTATTTGTTATGGATCTACAGGTTTTCTTTGTCCAGATAAGCCTTCAGTTTAATCCAAACATTGCCAGAGTTCAAAGGTTTAACACTACATTTACATTACCTTACATTTTAATAATGTACAACTAGCCGAGCAATCCAGACAAGCCTCTCTGGTTTTTGGTCTGCTTAGATAAAAATATATTGTATGTTTTTTTATGAAAATAAAAGAAAATATTTTTGATGGCAACCCTATTACATTTTATCTACTATGGCAAAATAAAACATTGTTGTTAACCTAAAGGATTGGATGCTTCTATAGAAAGGCTATTCGTCGATAGCCTTTCTATATTGGTATACTGCATGACGACTGCGTATTTATGAACTGTGCTCAAATAATAGTCAGATAGTTGCCCTATAAACAAACGCGCGTGATCCACATCAGCCGGTGTGGCTGTCTCGTGTGACGTCATGCCGTATTTATAACCTCACCCGCTGGCCGGGAAACCCTACACGATCAGAACTTGACCCATTCACCCTTTTTTGCTTTTTCGTTTGTATTTGTAAATCGAGAGAGTTCATTGCCGCACTTACACGGTTGACCTTGGAAGACCAACCGCATAGGTGTCGCCACCTCGCTAAGATTCTATTTTTAAATTTTGTGTTTTTTTTAAATATTTTTTTGTTTTATTTTTTTATCTTTATTATATAAATCTTAACATAACAAACATTACAAAAATATATTACACAATCATCGACTTATCAAGTACTTTGTGACTAGTTTGTTTTTGTAAAATTAGCATTTTATTTCAGATGTGTTGTTAAGTTTTATTTCTTTGTGTGTGTTTTTGTGTGTGTGGCTGAAAAAAATGGGAGCATTCGTTTTGTAGGAAAGGGTTTGTTGTCATTCATTGTTCATCTTCATCGACTCCGACGCATTTGGGGCATACGGGTTTTCCTTCCATGGCATAGAAAGTCTTTCCCTTTACGGGATTTTGACAGTCCTGTATAAAAGTAAACCTGTTAGGAAAATATACTTAACCTGGCATATTTGGTTTGGGTTTTTATACTTTACCTGTCATTATTTAGCGCTCAGAGTTACGGCGTTCTGGATAGGTCCTAATTTGTTAAAAAAAATACTAACCTTGCAGACAAAGCAATCTGGATGCCATTGAGTGTTGAGAGCTGAGATGTAGTTCTCCATGATGGGTTTGCTACAACCGCCGCACTTCGGAGCGAACATGTCGAAATAATCGGCACGGCAGTAAGGCTTTCCATCTCTCTCATGGAAGCCATCTTCCCCAAACTGCTGCCCGCATTGGGCGCAGAAAAAGTGCTCTGTGTGCCAGGTTTTTTCCAGCGCAGTCACGCATTTCTGTAAAAGGAATACATTTAAAGAGTTTGTCCTGCAGCCCCAGCAGGAGACTTCCAATGTTTAACACTGACATCGAGAATAGGTCCATTGCAGTAGGCGCATCTCGGCGAGAAGAGGTTATGGTAGTCCGGTTCGCAGTAGGGCCTTCCGTCGCGCTCGAAGAAGTTCCTAGTTCCCAACTCCTGATTGCAGTGAGCACAAGTGAAGTGCTCCGGATGCCATGTCCTGCCGAGAGCGGTAATCACCTGTACCAGAAAATATCACTTAGAATTTCACACAAATAATTCCCACTTGAATCTTCCAGACCATAGATCCAGACCTGTCCAACGATGGGCTTCTCACAGGCGTTGCAGCATCCCTTCTGGGGGGTTTGTACTCCTTGGCGGCTCATGTCTGCCCGGAGCGATCCGAGCATATGTTCGAGGGATGCGGGTTCGGCTTGCCGCGGGTTGCTGCGGTAATGTTCTTGCCAGGCTCGCTTCTCGCGATAGACGTGCGTACCGGCCTCGGCTCCTGGACTAGCGGCTACGTCGCTCACCTGCGAACACAACAAGATTTAGTCTATGGCTCTTGACTTATATATAGTGTAGGATAATACACGTACAGAGACCGGCTGTTGCAAGAGCACTGGAGCGAATGGCAGCCGAGTGAAATCTTTGACTATCTACTCTAATATTATAAACTCTTGGCCCCACTATCCGTGATGTAAGCGCTGCTATCTTTAGCCGCACGGGTGGGAGAGAGACGACGGTAGCGCTGGAGCGCCGGCTGGGCTGGAAATAGCCGTGGCCCAAGAAAGGCGTGTAGTAAATATTATAAACGGAAGATCTGTAGTGCAGTGTGCCGACGTGGCCGTGACAGATGCTGGACGAACTTAGACCTAATGTTCATGTTATTGTTTATGTGAGAGACGGTACATCACTACACTTTCCCGTAACACTTAATATTATTACCCACGTGCAACATAATTGTGGATGCTAATTATTAGTATTTATTTTATATATCATAGTATGTCTTACAAAATGTGATTCATTAAACTTTCATATTTTCGAGAGCACTTGTATATATGTCTGCGCTATAGCTGTGATCCGCGGTTCATACGTAAATTGTATCGGGAACCATTCCTTTTTTTCTGGATGAAAAGTATTTTTGTACTATTGCAGACTCTATCGTGGTAGAGTAACAAAATAACTTTTCCAGTAATAACATTAGTACGATCCAAACGTAAATCACTACGGTGATTCTGTCTCATTCTACAGGTAAATCTTAATAAATGCGATAAAAAAAGTGGGCACAGCTTGTCTATCGAACGCGTATGACACGGGTCTCGGTGATGATAATCAGTAATAATCTTATTATTGAAATTCTGAGTCCAACTTGCACTTCAGTTTGATCAGGCAAGATGTGAATTTCAACTGAAATCATCTAACCGCAAGCGACAACCGCAATAGTCCGTGGATGCCTTCAACATAACACTTGGATATGGAGGTGCGGTATTATGACCCCACCATGACTCAAACCTTGTCATGGACGTGGGGCTCAGTAGCCTGGAGTGAACCAAAAAACCTTGGACGAAGCCAATTGAACGGAGGGAGCTGCTCTATATACTGTCTCAAAGTTGGTGGGGTTGCCTGTGGCACACCACCACAGGCAACCCCTGTGGTGGTGTGGGTCCCTTAGGGGATTGATTAGCTCTGTACTCGCTGTGGTTTTAGTGGGTGTTCGGCTTTGCAATGTACCGCGAGTCCCACATACCACTGGACCCCACCCAATCCCGATGATGGCGCGGAAGTGCTTTTCCCGAGTCGAAATAAAAGGTGTTATGTGGGTGAGAGGTACATCCCCCGCCGCGTCGGTCAAATTGATACTGCAACACAGCAGCAGAATACTACCAGTGACCATAAATGTGGTGAATAATTACACGATCCATTTGGTGCACTTTTAGTACAGGCGGTAAACAAACAGTCGCATCATTTTATTGCAATCTTGTCCATAGATATTCGAATAACCGTCATTGCCCGCATTCACATTGTGTATTATGTATGATTGTGTGTTATGTGGAAGTTTCCAACACTGTTATGTGAACTAAAATCGTGTACAGTGACCGGTCACTGTCCAGTGTATCATGACTGGTCACTGTTTACACGATTTTATTACACCAGCGTAATCTATTCCCATATATACGTCACTACCAAATGACCTCAAAACATGTTTTTCTATAGTAGACGCGGGCAGACGAGCAAACAGAAACGTCAAGGCCATTGTACATGATGCGATGATGATGGCACACTGTATAAATAAGTCCAGTTACAAAATAACATTTGCCAAACAAACGGTGGTCATTAATGAGCGTCGAAGTACTGCGCACCTTGTACTTACTACTATTTATAAAGGCGTGATAATTGACGAGATCATCACATGCTCTCTTTGAGCATATTATTACTTTATTAGCTGCATTTACCAGTTGTTTCAATTTTTTCCTTTTTTTTCATTAACGAATGTAGCGTATTGTATGTCCAAATATCTAAAGTGAGAAGAAAAAGTTTTTGTATAGCTACACTTTGTTCAGATGAGTTAAGTATCAAAGCATTTTTTTCCAAGACACATACATCCTGCAGATTTATTTTTGCAGTTACTTCAATGGTTTTGTCGTTCCGAATATATTTCAGTAAAATAAAAATTGTACAATTATTTCAAGATTTTATTCATTCTATCATAATCTGTAAGTTAGTTGCATTTTTCATCTACTGAACGGATTTGTATGAAATTTGGCACAGATATAACAATCTGGAATCACAGAAAAATACGCTTCAATATTTATGCTATAAAAAAATAAACGGTTTCATAGGTGTAGATTTTACGTAGAAGAAACCGCGGGGCAAAGATAGTTGTCTGTGTTTTAGATGTTCCTGTGTTCTGGACAATTAATTATCGTTTGTCTCGTTTCGGCGGGGGCACTTCCTTCCCTCCCCCAGAGATAATGTATAGTTACCAAAATAGAGGTGAAATATTTCTATTAACGTGGTGTACTAAAGAGCATTTTACCTTAAAATCGGATAAGGAGGCCATGAGATCGTCGAGCTCTCTGGTCGCCGTGGAGGCCTGGTAGTGCCGTACGGCGGGCGGCGGCTGGTGCGCGGGCGGCGCCGGCTCCACCACCGTCTCCTGAACCGTCACCGTCACCTGCTTGGTGCCCGGCCGCGGCAGGGTGCCGCCGGGGGGCACGGGTGATACCGACGCACGTCTGTTGACAAATATTATATTAAAGACAACCTTTTTTACCGACGCGACGCACACCAATTGGCATTGCAACTGCTGCTATTGTGGAGAGGTTCAAACGAGGATATACGAGTGGTTGCCTCGGCTGACCTCATTCACGCCTATATTATGTAAGAAGATGTACCTCTTCAACCCAATATGGAGGCAGATCAGCCTTTGCCAAGGTATTACTGTGGTTACTATAAAATATGATCCTCCCACCGGTCTATTGACTTTTTGAAGACAGTCTAGACAAATCGACACTAACCATCCAACGCGGACCAAGATGGACGCGAGTAGTATTTTGCCCATAGATATTCCTTAAAGAGACCTGAGTCCTTTGCAGTTGATCGGTAAAAGCATGATGATATCAAGCATATCAAGTATTAGAAATCGTGTGTACGCCAATAAAATAACCTAACATTAATAAAATAATCTAACACAAAACGAATTCTTTCTCATACTCCTTTACTGTCCTTTCCGCTAAACTCTGAAATTCCTTGACTAACGAAATAAGAGATTGCAAAACTCTCGGGCTTTTTTATGAGAAGATAGTCAAAGAGCATCTCCTCAGTATAATTTTTTTTTTTTTAAACTATTTCCATTACTAGATTTTATAAATAACTCCTTATATAGTACTTGATTATATATAAATATATGTATGTATCTGTGTATTTATTATATATTAGTATAGAATATATGTACTTAAAATTATATATGTGTTTGTTATTGTTTTTGTATTTGTATAGTATGCCGTAATTTAAATTCTTTGTGTATTTTTATCGGTTTGGTTTAATTATGGTCTATATACACCAGATGCTGATGTTAAAGTAGCTTGTTCTCCTGTACCAGGACTGCTGGCAGAGATTCCAGATTAGAATAAGCTATAGCCTTTGTACTAAATTTCTTTTTAATGTATTTTCCGTGTACAAGAGTTATTAAAAAACTTGAGTTAGCAAGTCGAATTACACACCTCATGCGTCAAAATCCGTCCAGCCGTTCTGTCTGTATTAAGGAAAGTAGAAATATACACAGATAAATACATACGAGTATCTACATTCAAAAGTATCGTTCCGACGCAGTAGGGTAAAAAGCGGCTAAGAGTGAGTTTGATTTGTGCTTCAAGCACTGCCTAATTAATTGTAGAGCAGGATAAAATAAAATCATGTTTCTGACAATAAAAATTCCATACATGTTAATTTTATTAATCACTTTAAACTTTGTTTAATTTATTTTAATAATTATAATCGATCTTTAAAATGATCTGTTCAGGAGTTTATTTAGCCAATTAAAGACTTTTGGCAGGTGATGATAATTTAAACAATTCAAACAACGGATGGCAAGTAAACAGCTGAATAAATTAAACATTTCTCTGCAGTGTTAACATGAAAGTATCTTAAAATGCACTTCACAATATGCTCTTGGCATTGCATTTTGGCATACATCCATCTAAAGACAACTACATGTACGAGAGATTGATTTCAGTCATAAATTCTGTCAATGGCGGCTATTACTATAGCTAAGGCAAAGCTTTGTCGTATGCCAGCCGGACAAATTCGCAAACGCATCAATTCTAATTACCAGCGCACTGGAAATTGAAAACGTGTGCCAACAATTGTGCTCTGTATGTTCTTGCTTCATGCTCATAATTATAACTAGTTTAATAATAATCATGTCCTCTGCTGAATTAAAATATTGAGAGTTGCGAGTAGTTTATGCAACTGCGCAGGGTGTATCATAGTGCACAAGTGTGTGCGCTGACATAGGTGTAATCTCTGTGGGTGGGTGGCAATGCTTATTTTTTATAGAATACGGGGGGCTAACGAGCAATCGGACGTTTTGAAGACCACCGACGCCCATGGATATTCGCATGATTGTTACGCAGATGCGTTCCAAAAACCAAAAACAAGTCCTTCATTGTTCTGTTGAAAGAAAGAAAGAAAAACATTTATTTGCTCACAACACAACAATAAAAAAATCACAAAATCAGATTTACACATCATGACAATAATAAGATTACATTTGGATAAAAAAGAGCATATAAAAATAGCCCAGCGTCAAGGGAGTGGCAAAAAGGTTTGATACAGCATGTGCCAGGTTTACCATGAGACCTGGCACCGGTTTATATTTTTTTCTTATTTTTTTTTCTGTATAGGGACTAGCCATGTTATACCGCAGTACATATTATACTGCACAAGTGTTTGCACAGGCACAATTAGTGCTCTCTCTATGTCCACATTCTCCTATTCCGATGGTTGATTTGTTACAAATATTTTATACAGTTTCAGTCCGGCACTGTTATGTGAGAGAAGTGCTTCCCGGCGGCGCGAGACCGATTTGCATACAATTCATGTACCTACACGTCTCAATGCAGCAGCGGATGGTGTTAATGATGATGATGGATCTACTCCAACGTCTGGCGTATAAATGTGATCAGACGGATGCTATAAATCAATAAGCGTGTGATGGCAAGGCAATAAAAGTATTAGATGTAGATTGTACCGAGATACAAATGGGTCTTACGCATTCATCTAAAATAGAGTGCGGGACAGTAATCCAATCTTCCTAATGTTAAATTGAAGATCAATAATCCTGACTGTTTAAAATATATTTAACAAGCTGTCCATCCCGCGCACGGATATTTCGTAAAATATATTTAACTAGCTGTTCACCCCGCGCACGGTTATTTCGTAAAATATATTTAACCAGCTGTCCACCCCGCGCACGGATATTTCGTAAAATACGAGGGTGGATCTAGAAGTTCGTGGCCTAACCTACATGGAGCTATGACATCTTTTTAAATCTACCGTCATTTGTTAGTATGTGTCATATTGATTTAATGTGCGCAGTTTCATTCCGATACTGCACAATATAAATTTTATGTGATTATTTGTTTGAAGCAATCTGACGCAATTTTCAATAATGGAGAAAATTGAACACCGTGCAGTCATTAAGTACCTCAATAAAAAAGGCCTATCACCAAAAGATATCCATCAAGATATGGTGAGCACTTTGGGGGAGTCTGCTCCATCATATTCCAGTGTCAAGAAGTGGGTAGCTGTGTTTAAGCGCGGTCGTGAGAGCATTAAAGATGATCCTAGGAGTGGAAGGCCTACATCCTCTACCACGAAAGAAGACATCGATAAAATTTGTTATCTCGTACTGGGTGACCGACGTCTGACCATTGGTAAGAAGCTGAGATAACAAACATTAGTTATGGCCGGGCGCAACACATAATAATGGAAGAGTTGGGATTCCATAAGGTTTCTGCTCGCTGGGTCCCGAGGTTGCTTTCAGCTGAACAAAAACGAGTTCGATACGCAATTTCGCGAGACTGTTTGTAACTTTATAAGACTAAGTCCGAGGACTTTTTGTCTAGATTTTTTACCATGGATGAAAGCTGGGTTCACCACCATACTCCTGAACCAAAGCAACAATCCAAACAGTGGAAAAGATCAGACTCACCTACACCGAAAAAGGCTAAGGTCGTTTTGTCGACTAACAAAGTCATGGCTTCTGTTTTTTGGGATGCGAAGGGCATTGTTTTTGTAGATAATTTACCGAAAGGTCAAACTATAAATTCTAGTTATTATTGTAACCTTTTACGAAGACTCCGGGAAGAAATAAAAAAAAAGGCCGGGAATGTTGCGTAAGAAAGTTTTGTTTCATCAAGACAATGCACGTGTTCACTCTTCGGTTGAAACAATGTCTGTAATCCCATGATTCTGGCTACGAATTGCTGCCCCACCATTTATTACCAGATTTAAAAAAACATTTGGATGGTTCGAAATTTTCGACCAAAGATGAGGTGATAGTCGCAGTAAACGATTATTTCGCCGACCTTCCGGAATCTTCTTTTTTTTTCGAGGGGATAAACAAGTTGCAGGTCAGGTGGAAGAAGTGTGTTGAACTACATGGAGACTATGACGAAAAATAAAAATAAATTTAGATCCACTTTTCTTTCATTTTCTTGGTCGGGCTTAGAACTTTTAGATCCACCCTCGTATATTCAACTAGCTGTCCACCCCGCCCACGGATATTTCGTAAAACATATTTAACTAGCTGTCCAACTCGCGCACGGATATTTCGTAAAATACATATAACTAGCTGACCACCCCGCGCACGGATATTTCGTAAAATATATTTAACTAGCTGTCCAACCCGCGCACGGTTATTTCGTAAAATATATTTAACCAGCTGTTCGCCCTATGCACGGATATTTCGTAAAATATATTTAAAAAGTAGTCCACACCGCGCACGGATATTTCGTAAAATATATTTAACTAGCTGTCCACCCCGCGCATGGATATTTCGTAAAATATATATAACTAGCTGTCCACCCCGCGCACGGATATTTCGTAAAATGAGGCAAAACTGACAGATTTACAAAACTATAGAAATGAAGAATTCGGCGTCGTACATGTCACATTGACAACAAATATAATTTATGACAAAACAATGTCTATCGGGACAGCTAGTTGTAAATAATTTCTGCAGCTATCTATGTGTACTTTGATATTTTATCACATTATGGTTACATTATCGAAGTCTTCATAATTATCAAAACGTTTTATAAATGTTGCATAGTCTACTCTCATCACTGATAACGGTCCAGTAGTTTCAGAGGATATTCAATGTTGCTGTCAAAAATTCAAACAAAGAATGAAATTTTTGTAATTATAATACAAGTAGTATATAGTATAGACATGCCAAGTGTCACGGTTCCCGTGCTGCAGAAAATGTAAATGTAGATTTCTATGTATTTGTGTAGGAAATAGGACAAACCCGGATTCATGTCTTCGAATTTAACTGGGCATGCCCTTCCCACCGCTGCCACTCCTGTGTCTCCACAGCGGCCACCACTTGTGACCCTTTGATATGATCGTAGAGAGCCTGTGGAAATGCTAAAAACTGCATTGGTGTTACCAACGAATTTAATTGTTTTTCTGAATGAATTGTTTCCAGTATCCCTCTCCAATCAAAGCGGAGACAGTACGGGATTGCAATGACTTAATCAGTCAAAAAAAGAGACAGCAGTCAAGCTCGGCTGCTACATAATTTTAACGGGCACAGACCTACGACGGGTGATTGATAAGTATTCAAAACGACAAAGAAAAACTTTAATAATATATTTAAAACAATTTTATTTTTCAACGAAGAAAACTCCTCCTTCTCCAATACAGTTGCACCAGTTTGAAAAAATATTTTCTCTAACCCCACAAAATACTACGGCGACTATGACTTCATCATTTGGTGAAAGTCTCCGAGGTTATCTCGAGATTCGGGAATAAGTGGAAGTCGCACGGGGATCTGGGGAATAGGGGGGATGCGGTAACAATTCGAACCGCAATTCATGGAGTTTGGCAACTGCAACCCTTGACGAGTGCACAGGAGCGTTGTCGTGGTGTAATAAAGCTTTGTTTCTGGGTAAATGAGGCAGTAAGCTTGCATACTCTCCATTTTTTGTTTTTCCTCTTTCCAAATAATCTACTAAATTAATCCCTCGAGCATCCCAAAAAACAGTCGCCATCACTTTGCCGGCCGGCAAAACCGTTTTTGCTTTCTTTGGCGCAGGTTTTCCGCTCTCCGTCCATTGCTTAGTTTGTTCTTGTTGTTTTGTTTCAGGAGTAAAATGATTTATCCATGATTCCTCTACGGAACGCCGCAAAAACTTACCAGTATCACGCTTAAACAGCACCAAACATTTCGACGAATCCTCAACAGTGAGCACACGCGGCACCCATCGTGCTCGAAGCTTTTTCATTCACAAATGTTGGTGTAAAATGTTAAAAACGGAAATGCTTACCATCTCTGCTATCTGCCGCAACTTCAAGCGCCGATCATTCAAAACGATTTTTTGAATCTTTTTGATCATGTCCGGATTCGTGACTTCACTTGGATGGCCAGACTTATTGGCGTCTTCGCAGCTTTATCTCCCACGTTTAAAACCAGTTACCCAGGTGTGAATTGTACTCAATGCAGGAGCACTATTACCTAAAGTACTGTCTAACTTGACTTTAATTTGGGCTGCTATTTTCCCTTTTAAAACGTAAAACTTTATCAACGCACAAATTTCGTTTCTTTCCATTATTGAGAAAATTTAAGGCAGAGAAAGTTCCAGATCCCCTCACACAAATTTTATCAGTCCGAACAAATTCAAATTTAGCGTTCTATTTTCAAAAAGATGATAGAATATAATGTAATAAAATTTGTTGGCCTATTTTTTTTAAGGTCGCCGTTTCTGCCAGTTATTACTCAGCCCTGGTATCTTATCCTATCATTGCAACCGACTTATCGTGAACTGGAGAGTGGATAGTTCTGCCTTTTGCCACGGCGTGAAATTGATTTCGTCGTATTTCGGAATTTAGCGAGTACGGATAGTCTTTTTCGGCAGGATGGAGTGAAAAGGGCAACTAACCTAATCTCTAGCTTTGCCGATGTTTATGATGGTCGTTTGTCAATTAATTTACTGATGCCTTTAATTATATACAGAGAATGGGACCGCAAGTCCCGCAACGTACCGGAGTTCTATGAATATATTATTTGCATTCTCTTATTTTTGATTATGTAAGAAAAAAGATCAATTTATTTTCACATTCATTTCAAAGCTCTAGCTTCTAAAATATATTTACACGTCCGCTGAAGCTGCTAACGAAACACTTTAATCCAGAGCATCTGCATATACCACGCGTTCTCTTAGTCACACAGCTAAGACGCTGTTGCCACTCACTTCGTCTGTGCCTTTGATATCCATTCATTACCATAGACCTTCATCCATATTTGCTGAATACATTTGATAGGTGTCACGGTAACAACTCCCTCATAGGGCGCTGCAGCAAATATTGGCTTGTTCAAACCAATGTTACCATTTATCTCAAAACCACTGGTTCCATTTTGATGCGATTTTCAATTATGGGTTTTGATTTGATTGGTGCATCTTGCACACAGGTAGCGGTTAGTAACGGTACAAACTCACCAGGGTGAGCTTCATTAAATACTTTTATGTGCAAGCCAATGTTACCATTTATCTCAAAAATCGATAGTTCGATTTTGATGTAGATATGTACCTATGTCATTTAAGAAAATTGAAATAAAAACGCAGCCTAGCCGGGAGTTCATTGAAAGGGAACTATGTCGCATATGGGAAATAATCAATAGACATATATTATCATTGGGCGGTGCCATTTCATTAGGAGAATAATATCGTACAATACTCCAACTAGGCTGGCTATTTCGAGCGCTAACAGCACACGTCACTTTTCACACGACCCGCTCATTCTACGCCAAAACAACAATCGCTTAACAAACTTTTTAGAGATTCTCGTGATAGTAGGATACTAATGTTATAAATGCGAAAGTTTGCATGCAATATCTTTTTTATTATTCCATGCGAAAACTGCAGTACGGATTTGGTTCTACGCTTGGCATAGATGCATACCTATAACAAAATTTGGTGTAACATAAAAGTGCTTTTTATGTACAAATGTAGATTTGCTACAGACAATCTTTTATTTTGGGCAAAATTTAATTATACGTATGTCTATGGGCGTCGGTCGACTTGTAGACTCAAAGGCTCCACCGAGTTCTCTTGGAACTATTGATTCTGATCTGGTTTATCGCAGTTGACGTCGTTTTTTTAAGAACACTTTTTCCGATGCAATAAAATGCGTTTTGATCGATCTATATCGATATAAATGGCCGATCGGGGATCACAAAATTTTACAGTTACAGAACCCACACACAAAGTTACATCTGACTTGCTAATACACTCTTAACAATTTTATAATGGTATCACATACGCATGTGTGTGTATTTGTAGACACATTGACAAATGATAATTGTATACCTGACATTGAAATATTTTTTCTAAAAATATAATAACATATAATGTAGTTCTTAATTATTGTAGGTAGTGATTTTAAAGAAACACATAATTGTAAACAGATTCAGAACAGTTTTATAATATTGCCTACATAATGTAGAATAAATATAAAAGTCTATTTGGATCAAAGTTATTTGTTTTCCGAGTCTTGCATGGAACTACTTTGAAAATTGACAGAATATGTACCCAAACTGATGACTTTATTGAATTTGGATAGCAGGACTAAATCCCAACCAATTTTTTTTTTTGCAAAGTTCTAACTTTACCAAAATGTATCGAAATTCTAGCAGCTATGTGGCAACGAACTTAAGGGTTCCAGTGTACATTCGATGTCGTCATGGATTTTAATTTTGTTTATACAAAAATCGACCGTTAAGAACAGCATTTTTAATATTTTGCTGTCTCTAGTGGTATGAGTGTGATTTACTTAAACGAAGCGTATATAGAACTTCTTATCATTTGCCCCTTGGAAGTGTGATAACGTGAAGTTTAAAAAGTTATCCTACTGCGTTACCAGAAGGGTAATGTATTTCTGGCGTATGCATGTAGTCTTCTCTTGCCATAAATATTGGAACAAAGAAAAACAATATTTTTCTAATTCCAAATAACATTTATTACTTTTAGTCGAATTTTACGATTGTACTACAGTGTGTGAAACAGGCGCCCTCGTCAAATCCCCCTAGATTTGATTGCCGATTTTTCCCCGATATCATCTAATATAGAAACGGAATAAGGCTAGGATGAAGAAGAGTTAAGTACACATAGGTACATAATACTAAGGTGTGCAGACCTGTCCTATCCTATCATATGTAACGGTAAAAACTCACTAGTGCGCACATCCGTAAATATTTTTTTGTGCAAACTAATGTCACCATTTATCTCGAAGACCACTAGTCCGATTGGGATGTAGCTATGCTGTTTAAGAAAATTGAAATAAAAAATGCAGGCCTAGCCGGGAGATCATTGAAAGCAAGCTATGCAACTCATGGGAAATAATCAATAGATAAATATTATCGTTTGGCGGTGCCATTTCATTGGGAGCATAATAATGTACACATATATAAAACAATGAAAAAAAAAAGCTTATTCGAAGTGGTCTCCATTGGCTGTAATAGTCATTTAAACCTTGCTGCCAGTTATCTGTCACGAACTCTTTCCATGGGGAAATTCTTCACTGCCAATCGTATGGATTGTTTAGGGACTCCAAATTATCATGGCTTTTAGAGCAAGCTGCACTATTTAAAAGTGACAAATCATAATGCAGCGGATTATGATCTGGTACCCAGTCTTATTGGAAGGATCATACTTTGTTATTGAACATGGTGTTATCGAGGGGCTTAACTACCTTCTCAAGAATGGGTGGTTAGCTTGGTACACTTGCGCCGATGTGTCGACACCTTTTTCACAAAAATATGCCTCAGTCATTCCTTCACAGCTAAAACATCACTGAAGTCGTATAATGCCCACGCTACACCCTGTCGACTAATTGGGATGCTTCCTTAGAGCTTGGAGCATAAAAACGGTTTTGTTTGTTTGCTCAATTGCAAAAAAATTCTCATCCGTAAACAATTTTTTCTGTGATCTCCTTTTGTTACCGTTCCGTTCGTTAGTTGTTTCATCTTTAATTCATCGGCTAAGAAATGACTCTTATAGACCGCAAGTCCTAAGCCATCTCTTATAATATGCGATATGTTTTTAGGCGCTATCTTCATTTCTCGTGATCAAATCTTTTGCTTTCTTCGAATTCGTTCCCTTACTGCTTTTATCACCTTTTTCGTACGAACACTACATGGACGGCCAGATCTTTCTCCGTTACAAATAGAGGAAGTGTCACTGTGCCTGTTAATGGCCCGGAATTTGACTAATACAAAGTGTATGAAAACTTTTAAAAATTGCATTTGGCTCTATACCTACTTTGTTCTCTGTTCTCTTTATCACCCCATTCTATTTTAGTATCGCAAAGTATTGTACAATGTATTAGCGCCAAAATTAGAAAACACAATGAACAGTTGTATAGAAATGACAGATTCCAAATTCAAGTGGAATGTTTTTTTAATTGTAACAGTACTTACGACCAGACTAAGTATATATGTAGTTTTCTTTGTTCCCCGCTACAGCCTTGACCTTACATGCTTGGTTTGATGTGTTGTAAGATTCGTCTTGATAACGTGAGGAAACACACAGGCACCGGGTTAAAAAAATATTTTCCAATTTTAGGTTGATAAAACGTTTCTGTTTATTTTTTTACACTTTTTAATGTTTTACTTACATACATTAAAATGTAAGTCATGTTAGTCCATCTTTGGCACGTTTCATAGTATAAGCGGCAATGTATTTTAGCGTGAAAAGTGGAATCGTTTTAATTATATCGTATCAAAAAACATATTTCTAAAACAGATATTTTTTGTATAATACATTCCGAATGTGCCGGTGGTCTGTGGCGGTCTTTGGGGGACCTTAAGTCCAGTAGTAACGTCTTCTGGCTGCTGCTGATCATGATGACCGTTCTCCTCTGCACAGGCGTAGGTGACCAGTGATAACATACGATCACGTGTGGTGACCAGTGATAACATACGATCACGTGTGGTGACCAGTGATAACATACGATCACGTGTGTTGACCTTCAAAAAGAATTATAAAATTCTATTCGAATAATGCCTTTAAAAATTTTAGCCGAAACAACTCACCCATTGGTGACGTCGGTGCTGAGCTGGTCGAGGAGTGAGTCCACCGTGGGGCGAGTGGCAGCGGGGCTGGTGGCTCCGTTTGTCCTCGCGTAACCATCTGTCACAAATGTACAACATTATACACTAGTTTCTACACGCTTCTTTGTACTCGTGGTATTAATGAATACGTTTAATGTAATTTCAATGTTTACAATCTACTATTTCGACTGGTGGTGTTCAATATTCAGAGTGAAAAAATCAAATTAATAATCACTGTGATATAATTATTTAGGAAGTACCCAACACCTTGTATGTTTAGTCTCAGTTGCCCCCTGTGCCCCATCCCAAATTGTGTATTAATTAGGTACCTATGACCAGAAATTTTCTATTAGGAAATTCCTAATAAATTTTGGCACGTTAGTTTAATACACACCGGACTCAATGAAAGGCTCTAACATGAACTTTAAACCTGGTATCTGAGAACCGACTCTGTCTATGTATTCAAGGTGCACTGTATTTCCCAGACTAGTTCTCTGACCCCAGTATAAATTTCACCGTTGACCACAATACCATAACATAATACACATATTGACGTCCACTATTTATATATGCAACTCTTCCGAGTTACTGAGTTCTTTACTGAGCTAATGGTTGGCTAACTGACAAATAACGCGCAGGCGAAATTACTGTACTTAGGAACTTGACATTTGGTGCAGACGTTCCCATCATGATGTGATGACGAAAGACTTTTAGGAATTCAACCGCTCAGGTGATGATGATACGCACATGAAACCGCGGGACGCCGCTAGTGTAATTTATACAGAATGGATGTTGTGACTTGTAATGTATTTATTTGTAGCAGAAATACATTGTGAATTGTGTAATATCGTTGCGATGTATTTTTGCTGTGACAGACCACATACATCTGCGGCGTCATTTTACTATAATAGTCTACGTGCCTGCGCACTTCCCTGTGCCAACAGCAAGTTACTTTTAAACTCAGTAATGGACAAACTTGTCAACAGGCGCATCCTCTCTGCGTAGAAAACCCTGTTTCATGTTTTCTTATACCTTTTTAGGCGGCGGAGTGAGGGAAAGGAGTAGTCGGGGACTTCGGATGATTAAAAACGACCATAAACAGCTGCACAACGAACAGGTTTATGCAGATGAATTGCATTCTCACAAAGGGTCAGTCAGTCTCTAAAAACACGCTTCAGTGTCCGACTAAGACGAAGAACGCTTTGTATATAATATGATTCAGGAGAGGAACAATCATTAACCCGTACAGTAAGGGTAAACACGGGATCCTATTACTAAGACTCCGCTGTCCGTCTGTTTGTCACTATGGTTTAGGAACCGTGAAAGCTTGACTGTTAAATGTCACAAAGGACGTATTTCTCTTCATTGTATAGGCTGTTACAATATGTTATAGTATAATACAAAAAAAAATTGTGTAAAGCAATTATTTACGGGTATGCCCTATACAACAAACGTATTTTTCCCGTCTTTAAAAACAAGTACGGAACCAGTTCGTGCGCGAGTCCGACCCACACTTGGCTGGTTTTTTTCATTGCTCGTTTTTTTTTTCATTTTTTCATTTCATTGCTCATTTAAGCGACGTTCAACTCTGCGGATTCACGAGCAGTATACACAAATAGTAAGAGGGACAGAGAAAAGAGAAAAGGCGGTTTTACGAACCCCCAAAATACGGTTTGAGGCTTACATCAGATAAACAAAATTTTCGAGATGAGTGGACTTTTTAAAATAAATCTACATTTGCATAGAGTTTATAACAACTTTATGACAGTATGCATGAATTATATGTTTGTTAAGTGCACAATAAAGAATATTTCATTCATTCATTCATATTTGTTTTACTAATATACTAGCGATCCGCCCCGGCGTCGCTCGTGAATAAATCATACACTGAAACTTTCTTTGGTAATAGCTCTATTCATGGGTGAAGACCGCATAAAATCCGTTTTGTCGATTTTGTGAAAATCACATACATACAGACAGCTTTTGGCGACTTTGTTTTGTAATAAGTATATATATTTATTTTATTTAGAAAACAAAAAAACAGTTTTATAAGCAAAGAACCCCACCTTTAAGTTGACTAAGGACTGATTTCACAGGTTCCCACTAAAGTCCCAGTTGGTAGCAAATATACTACATGTGTCGATAGATTTATGTGGTAATTAATAGTTAACTATCGACTGGAAAGTTGTCACTATAACAGCAACCTATGGAATTGACCATAAGGTTAGGATAAAGAAACCTAATCTGTTCAGACGTGCACCAGATTATTTGTAAATCTCATAACACGGACGAACTTCTATGAGCACTTCTAATAAGTAGATTAACAATAATTGCTTGTAGTTTTTTTACATAGTGAATTCATTCCATCATATATCAAGGAGCGGCTAGCTTTAAATCAACAGCACTCAATATTTTCATAGCTAACCAGACAGTCGTATTAAATCGTTACACAGCGCGCTCGCCATTTATAATCCGCAACGAGGCCGCGGACTCGTAAAATTTTTGTTTGCACGTGTCGTAAAAATGTTCTATAATATAGTATAACATCATCATATTCCGATCATTATCAGGGCCTTCAAGGCGCGCCGTAGGAGGAAGGATCTCTGTGCAGTACCCGGTCCGGGATGGATGCGAGCAGCAGGCGATAGGTGTTCTTGGCGTTCATTGAGAGAGGCCAGGCCATGTCCAGCAGTGGACCGATAAGGGCTGGCAATGATGATGGTGATGATAGGTTGTTTATAGCATAAGTGTGCCGAGGCCCATCGATATCAGCTTACGTCTCCTGCGCATATTTCTCATCAGTCTTCAGGTTTACACTTTAGTCGTGTGCCGAAGCGGGTACACATACTTTTTTTGTACTTTTTTAAAAGTTAAACTCTCTCTAACGGCTTTGAGGAATACAATTGAAATAAACCTGTGTTACAAACTTTAGTAAAATCATCTGTCAGTGACAAAGTCATAGCGTCGTAATTGTCCATATCGGTAATTGTTTTGGTTGTTCTATTTTTATTCTAACGTTTTAAAGATATTTTTTTTGTAGTTTTTCATTCCCAACATTATTTTTTAGATTAAACACAACGTTTTATTCACATTCCACACGTAAACTGATTGAAAATTTCCAATTATTGTAGTGTAACTTTCGCCTCAACTGCTAAATAATTCTCAGTGAGTGATTTTGTGAAAGGGGACAGAAAAGTGTAGTGCGCTGTTTCATTTGGATATGGAATTATTCGAATAAATATATTAGTATGGATCTTCTTCATACTTTAAGGTTAATTTCTGTAGTTGTCAATTTGATGTTTGTGCCATCTTCGCTTTTATAGAGTTAGGTACTTGTTATATAACATAAAATAAGGACTTTTAATTCCTGTATCCGCTTACATTATCGTTTATGGATATATTCTCCTACCTCTTTATTTTTAGCCTTTTGCTGACCATCAATGCCCATAAATATCCGCATAATTGCTATGCGTGTGGCCTCCACCTCCAATGGGTGACAAGTCACAAAATATAACAGCATAGCTGCCACTACACGGCGACATTATGCAAGCGAAGTTCCCAGTTCGTGCCGGCCTATTTGAAATGCAATGCAGCATGGCACTACCTACAAGATTTGTTTCTACTTCAGCCGCCGCTACTCCGAGGACGACCAAAACAGGTGCTGATTATAATTAGAAATTTTAGAGGTCTCCGAATAAAACTCAAAATAAACGCCTACGCAACGACATAATTAATATTAGGCAATTTATTACCACCAGCCTTACATATTCGTAATGCTTTTGAGCAGGGACTTTCATGTCACTATCTCGCGGCGGGCGAGTGACCTAATTGAGCCAATCACTCAAGTGATCCGGTTCACCAGTTCAAATAGTTCTATTTGGGCGCAGCGTGTGGCGTTTGTTGGCAAGCGCTTGTCTATGATCACAATGTTTATAAAGCTGAAATCTGGCACGTCATGTTTGCCTGGTGTTTTTAGGGTTCCTTGCATCGAAAATGAAAACGGAACTCGTACGCGAGATGATCACTTTGTTTTCCGTCTGTATGTCAAGAGCCATTTTTTCAGATACGCGTGGAAGGATCTAGACGAAATTTTAAAGAGATCTGAATCCTCCATGTGTAAAAGTACAGAAAAAACATATTACTATGTAAACAAATCAAAAGGTATATGCACAGTGGCATGTTTTGATGATTGCACGATGACTAAGACCTATACGGCACTTCCCTTTGACTTTTTATTTCATAAAATTTGAAAAGTAAAAACTTATAAATAAAAATCAAATAAGAAAAGCAAGAGTACGCCAATCGCTTAAAATATTAAATAATTAAGGAGAAAAAAAACATGGCACGTCAATAGCCCCTTCTACGGTCTAGTAGTCACTAGTCGGGCCCTTTTATCCCCTATATAAAATTCTCGTGACACAACGTTAGTAACCTTACTTCTCCGAAACGGCTTTACCGATTTTTACCAAATTTTATATGCATATTCAGTAGGTCTGAGAATCGGCTACTATCAATTTTTCAAACCCCTAAGCGATAAAATAATTGATATGGCAAAACAACGTCTGCCAGGTCAGCCAGTTTATTAAAAAGATATTGTTATTGTAAATTAAAGTGTGTTAAATTTTTATGTCGGCCATTAATGTCTCCTCGGGCAAGTTCTTGTACTAATAAATAAATAAATAAATATATAAATTATTGACTGTCCCCTGGTCGAGTTACGAGTTCGAGCCGGTTCTGCGCCTGACGTTTTCCCAGTGGTGACTGATTGCCGCCCTCCGGAACAGGACGATGAGGGAACAGGGAGTGCACTTGTGCCTGCACACACATGTGCACTATAATGTGTTCAGTCGAGTTGACTAGACTCTATAGAGATGGCCGCCGTGGTCAAAATCCGCTAGGAGGACATTATTACTTTGTAGTTATCTAACGGGTTTTAACGCGATACTCAAAATGCTTATTACAAGGTACTGGCAATTTTTTTAATAAATACCTTAGTCGACGCTTCGAACGGGTTACGCCTGCCGTGCACACGAGCCGACTTTAGTAATTATGTATTAATGTGATTTTTGAATAATAATAATAAGACTTGAAATGGGTCTCGGCTGTAGAAATGGCTGCTAGCGTGCCTCGTTTTTTCTTTTTAGAGACGTTATATTTTAAGTAGTCAGTTTTTAGTTTTTAATAAATTTTATATTTTTGTCTAGTTCATAAAGAAGTAACTCATCCTTATTGGTATATTGTAAAGATAGTGTCTCCGATAGCATCGGAAAGATATAGATATAAGCATAAAATAATAAAGCATGTTTGTAAAGCAAAGTTTTAATAGTTATGTTAATACTAAATGGCTACTGTAGTAAAAAGTGATTAATGAAACCTAATAATAATTTTAAAATACTAATACAACCCCACGTCGAGATTTGTTGGCTTCCATTTAATTCTTTTTCATTATGGCGACCAGTGTATGGTTTTTTTGAGGTCGCCAATTTAAGAAGTAAGAACACTGGACTGCTAGGACGAATCTAACAATACCTAAATTATGTAAATGAGGTAATAAAAAATATTACATACATACGAGATAGCGGGAAAAACAATCCTTTCTAGATATATGAGGTACTAAAGAATATTACACACATACCATTTCGTCTGTGGTGATTCTTCTCTAGGTGTCAGAAGGACGTCCAATAAATAGGTCGAATTAAATATCATTTCCCGTATGATTTCTGATAAGTGTAAATATGATAAATACATGTAAAACAATAGAATTCCTAGACAACCGGCGCATCTGTGGTGCGGTCTTCCACATGTGGCCACAAGATATGCGCGAAAATCTTGCAAAGGAACCCTTCCTTTGCAGGGTTTTGACAATAAGGAATAGATCTCAAAAATTGGTAAATTAATTATGTGAATGAGAAAAAAACCACTACAAACGGACATGAACAAACTTGTTCATTTAAAACAAAACGTGCACACTTAAGGCGCCCGCGAATGTTGTCAATTTATGAATCATGCTCGCATGTCCAGCTAGTGTGAAACCTTCCGTCCGATTCGTACTTGGGAGCTTTTTCCGTGGTTTTCTTAATACAAATGAGCAGAATGCAGCTGTGGTTGTGATTATAGACGTCAACAGGCATCATCTGAGGCGGTGTTCCGGAGGCACTAAAGGCCCTAAAAATCCCTTCAGTCCTCCAGAACATCACTACATCGATTTCTTTCTCGTAAAGCCAGAGATCTAAAGGTCGCTGAGATATTATAGCTATATCGTAAGGAACAAATGTTTTGTGTAGGTGTGAATATAAAGTGTGCAACTTACCATTTCTTTCATTATACGTAGATTTTTCAGCGTATTTCCCGTATCTGGCATTACTGAGGTCGTCCAGGAGGGTGTCTAATTCGGAGAGGTTTCCCCGGCCGGTCCTGCCGTATCCCGGAGACTGTACCGTGTGCGCCGGCGTGTGGCTGCTGTAGTTAGCCGAACTGTTCGTGTATTTTACAGGCACAACCTTCTCGTGAACTGACGTTGTATTCTGGTACGTTGGCTGCGGACAAACATACAATATTTTTAAACGTCAAGTTGATTATTTTAATAGCGTAGGAGGGAAACGAGCTTATATTCTCAAATTAAAGTGACAACCGACGCCCAAAGAGATCTGCGCAACCTGGCGATATACCCTAGTTTCAGACCCCTTTACCCCGATAAAAAGACTATTATAATGCACTTATTACGAAGGAACAATAAGTTGATCTTATTGTTTTTTTGTTTAGAATTGTTTATAATCTGGATAAGCCCCAAATATATATTTAGATAGAATCATATTTTAGATCATATCATTACTAATAGAATGGGAAGTTAACACATGAATGATGGCAGTGATGAGAATAGAAACACGTGACATTGAGGCATGACTATATTTTATGTAGCCTACCGAGTGTGAATAATATAACATTCATTATTTGTATCGATTTGGTTGCTCCACAAAGAAGTTAATGCCTGTCAATTTTTTTTTGGTTTTCGTTTGTTCGAATTCGTTGAAGGTACAAGATACGAAAATACGATAAAATTTAAGCCACAAAGCACATATGCATATTTTTTTTTCTGGACATAAAGGGATATTATAATAGGTAACGATCTTTTTAACTATTATTATTAAATGACATCACTTGTTGGAATGGTCTAATGCGAGTAATCAATACAGGAATATAAACTTTTAGATAGCTAAATGAAATTAATAAGAGATTAAAAACAAATGTTGGATAAAATTTAGGACAGCAAAATGAGAATGAACTAGTAGAGTAAAAGCAAATCTGTGCCTAATATTTAAAAACACGAGGAGCGAAATACTTAAGCGTTGTGAGGGGAAAGTGGAAGAGACATTACCGAGACCTCGGACATTTGGGACCACAAGCGTCCCCCCACCAGTCATGGTTGGTGCCATAAACGTTTTTGTTTAAGCGGTGTTGAGTTCTTGTTGTATATCAGCTATGCTAGCCAGCTTCCTTAACAATAGGATAACGATCGGGATTTTGGTGACTATCGACGGGCATATCACTCATCAGCATAACGACCACCGGATATTCACAAATCGCGAACGGAGGAGTTCAAGAGAAACAATTAGCGTTGCGTAGTGGAAGAGTAGCACTTATTGCTTACTTTTACAAGTCAAAAGCCCCAGGGGGAACGTGTACTTAGTATGAAGCTTAACCCAAACATTTTCCATTAATTTTCACACTTTTTACTCTCTACGTTTAGAAAAGCGGGATACGGCTGACAGTAATTAGGCAAAGATTTATTAGATTAATAAATTACTAATGCCATCTATCTCATCTATAAAAGAAATTGGTGTACCACCACGCAGGTTGCAGCGACATCTCTCGTCAATATTATTATTTCCTTGGCTTCTCTCCAAATTAATTTACTACGACCGAAACTTTCTTGTCATAGAATTTCTGCAGCTTCTGCCTAGATGTCGCTTTATAAAGTTACTTGAAAAATCAAAAATACTTTGTAATTGCCCTAACATGATAACTAGTGGAAACAGTAAAAGAATTAAAGTAAATCTTTGATCAAATAAAAATTAGGTTATTCTAGGGATCATTCTGCCTTGGGGAATTTTTTGGCATCTCAGCATACATTTCCGAGTTCGAGCGCCGTTTGGGTTCAGTCGGTTCAAGTACGACAGAACGAACTCTGCGGTATCCTGTAGAGATGGATGGTGTTCCTACACACATGAGGTTGACCTATCAAAGTAGCAAATCCGAAGAAGTTCTTGTCCACTGTCAAGTTCTTGAGAATGAACTAAATTCAATCACGCGAAGGATAGATAAGTGGTGTTGGATTGGTCACGAGCATGGTACTCGGGAGAAAAGATGACCTTTAGCATATAGGACCCAAAGTAAAGAGGGCTTTTCAAGCGAAGAATTAGTTGACCAATAATGGGGTGGTAAACATTTTGTAAGAATTGTCATTTACATGTGACATGGGATCTCTCTGCCTAGGGTAGGCGATTGGGGAGTAGCGTGAATGTATGTGTGCTACTGTGGTCATCATACCATTATAGAATCCGGTTGGCACGACCGGGGTGATGTTTTGCTTAGTAAATATTGTCGTGTAGTTTGTACGATTCCGGTGACTCATTACTGGTTGGGGTCATAGAGGCAGTTGTATGGGCTCGATTATCGTTTAACCTAAAAAAATTATCTACTGCAAATTAAACGCTGACGATAATTGTGATGAAACAAACAATGGGCCGATGAGTGTATTGAGGATAGGAGCTAAGACGTAGCGTGCAGATGTTTACATTGCGCCTAACCTGTGCATAACGTCTTGTTTGTTTTTGCCTAATTTTTATCTCGCGGTAAACAAACGAAATTAGACATAGACGTGACGGTTACGCGTTTTTAATTTAGCTGCTATAAATGTACCGATTTTTTATTATTTTATATCATGGGGTAAACGAACTGTTAGTTCATCTGATATCAAGTGACCAGCGATAGTAATCTATAGTAAACTTTATGTGCTATGGAAGCGAAAAAAGAGCCAGTACAGCTTCATCGGATTGCTATGAGGGATCGTCGGTCATCAGAAGTGACAGCTATACATTTTATAGGATAAGGTCCCCAGAGCTGGTCAGGTTTGCATATAGCCCACATGTGATGGATTTTCTCAACTGTTTTGATACAGTTTTCACTTATTCCCGGTATACCTGATAAAGACTTTTGTGTATAATTTGTTAAGGTAATACAGATTTTTCACTGGCGAAGCCGGGACGGATCGCTAGCAGGCCACTTTTATTAATGACTTAAAACTTATACTTTATATATAACTTATACAACTTTGGACGTCCAAGGAGGTAAAAACGAGTCGGTCAGTGGACGTGGTCAGAAGATTTCTAACGTGTAATGTAGTTTTCGAGTTCTCAATTCGGAAGCAAAGGCACCAAATCTCAATAAAAAAATCTCGTCACAAAATCGAGGTTGTATGTAGATTTTTCATACCATGGAAGTTTTTAATTGTGTGAGACTTCAAAAAAGGAAGAGCTTCTTATTTGGCTAGAGTGTCTAATGTAAAATGGTTTAAAACTCGAACTTTCAAAACTATTCTTTTCTCTTTTCTTATTTAACCTACAACCTATTTATTAAAACCTCGAGAAGTAACGAAGTAGTCTGGAAATTACAAACATAGGTGTCACCAATGTCAGCTCAGAACATGAGATAATCACTACGCAAAAACCATAATAGCTACATATTTATATGAAGAAATCCGCATGTACACATAGACTTTGAGGTGTTCTATTTCCCCTTCATTCTCAAAGTCCGCAAATTATAAGATTTGAAGCTTAGCTAAGCCATAAAAGAAGAGTCTGAAGAGTCTCTTTCTCTAGAAGGCGTGTTAGAAGTGAAAAATTGTCAATTTGTGTAAAGCAGGACTTACTTCATACTGTACTGTGTACTGACAATGCTTCACTACTACTAATACTACTGTTACGACTTAGTTTACACCTACAAACATAACTTTTTTTTTTTTGGTTGGCGGCGCTTTGTCCAGCCACAACAGTTCGACTGACTAACGAAGACTTTCGTGTCTTCAGGCTTAGGGAGACGATAGAGGGACAGACATCCCTCTTTTCCCGCAGATTGGAAATATAAAACTACACTTTGAATTTGTACTTGAACATATAGCGATGGCATTTTCTCACCACCACTTTTCGTTATCGAATTATCGGGCCGTATGCTAAAAATACGTTCTGTTTAAGGAATATCGTTCAATTGACGAATAAGAACTGAAGCTCATGATAGAGAAATTCTCTCTTCAAACCGTTGATATAATAGTTCAAAATGACTTTTTAATGCTTCGCATAACATAAGTGTTATAAATAAGCACACCGTACCGATGGGGCTCTGGCGTAATCCGCGCCGATGTTCCTCGAACCATTTATCGAGCCGTAGCCTGTGGAGGTGGGGGAGCTGAGACTGCCTCCCGGGGAGCTCAGCCGGCCCGGGGAGCTGCGGCCGAGGGGCGACGCGTTCCTGCCGGGAGACGCGGTCCTGCCGCCCGGAGAGCCGGTCCTACCGCCCGGGGAGCCGGTCCTGCCGGGACTGCTCACCCGCCCCGGGTTTATGGAGTTCTGTAGATCCGCGAGAAGAGCATCTGGAATTAGATAATGATAAGTTAGTGATGTATTGTAAAGACGTTCGCGAAAGTTGTTGAAAGTTGGAGGGGAGTGGATATCAGTAGGTGTTGTGCCACTGCGGCGGTTGGGAGATCTATAACGCGCTTAAATAGTAAACACCAGCATGAATTGATAGCTATGCTCTCACGTTTTATGCAGTTTCTGAGAGATTGGATGTTACATCGAGGTGATGTAGAGAAGAGGGCCACGGCCATCGCCTACCCTCCCGTTGTGTAGATTATTGTGGACGTCGGACGTTACTGCTTAAGGGCTTACTCCTTTGTCAGCGGTACCCACTACCCTTCGCGGGAACGAGTATATCCCTTTATTATTTTATAAGGGAGTTGTGAAATTTGGACCCAGAAGATTGAAGATTGGGATCAGAAGAATACACAATAGAATAATACCGAATTATATAAATACTAGGTGTCCTGACAGACGTTGTTCTGTCATAAATAGAAATATTTGTCACAGGAAATTAAATTTATGACAGAACGATGTCTTGTCAGCACAGCTAGATGTCAATAATGTTGCATCCATACAAGGATTTACTGCATTGCGATCCGGTAATTTCGGAGTCTATTCAATGTAAACAAACAAACAATCAAATATTAGTATAGAAAAGTAAAGTAGAGTGGTTATTTCCGGAATCTCTAGATAACTTCGGTTGAAGGACACCTACACCTCAAAGTCTATTCTTTTTCTCTCTCTCTCTCTCTCTCTCTCTCTCTAAGCAACTCTCATTCCTATATCTATACGAATACAAGTTTCTTAAATCAAGGAAAGCCAGTAAATGTAAGTACATATACATAATAGTAGTATATGTGGACTTATCACACCACGTCAGTCTAGCCCTGTGCTAAGCTGCTGCTGCTGCTAAGTACCGTAGGGACTCGTGTTACAGGTACAAGACAACGGAAGTATATTTAATATTTTTTATAATGTAAGATTTTTTTAAAATATTTAAGATTTTTATTATTGAATTGCGTATAATACATATATAAAAATCCATGACCTAGGCGGGATTCGAACGCGCGACCTCTGGCGTAACACGCGAACTAACCGCCACGTTACCAACCGAGCTAGCCGGTCGTCATACATATATAGATCTACCGTATTGCAGCTAGTCTTATCAGTTAACAATTATTATTTAAACGATTGATGTAGATATCCGCGATATGAACTGTGTAGCCTTTGATCATATCAAAAAATAATAGTGAGATATTATTTTCTGATTCTAGCACACCGGCTTTCTGTATTGTGGTATAACATAGACATAACTTCACGACAGTGTCATGTGGGCGGGAGGTAGCTCCCCGTTCGTGCCTGCCCAAGTCGGCCACGTTGCATCAATAGCCACTTACTGACTTATACTGTTTCTCTTTCAATTCAATCTATACTAACAATGTAAACATGATTTAGTTTTATGAACGCGCTAATCTCAGGAGCTACTGGCCCCTATTGAAAAATTATTTTCCTGTCGAATAGTCCATTTATCGAGGAAGGCTATGTACTACGACTATTAGGACCTCAGTTACGCGGGTGAAACTGCGGGTGATGTTAGTAAAAAACAATACAATACTTGAAAAGAAAATCAAAAGTATTGTGTGAGCTACAACAGGTGTCTGGAGTTTTACTCCTTATGTTCGAACAAGAGAACGACGCGCAAGTGACTTTGCGCGGTAAAATCTTAATCTCAGCGTTACTTCTTTGTTTTTACACGATTTCATTCAGCATTTGCTTTCATATCGTGGATCTTTTAGTATCGTTTATTAAGGAGTAAACTCAAGTAAACAATCGTATTTTGTAGCAGAATGTGGCTGATGTCATGGCCGATAATATATCGGGCCTCTCAATTGACTTCAACAAGCACCAGTACGAGCAATTAATATTAATTGTCATAAAAAACTGAGAACTAAAATGGTTTCTAGATTAAGTAAAGCTATTTTTAGTTCACTCAATGGCGGGAAAATCCGTAATTTCCTCATGTGTTTGACATGCTGGTGTAATTACCAGTTCTCATGAATTAATAAACCAATAAATACTACTAACGGAGGTGAATATTTTAATTTAATAATATAAAATTATTTTTGTAAAATAATAACCTATGTAACTAACTTGACAAGCAAGTAGCACTTACTGGACATTTTTTGAAATTTATTTAATGTTAAAAAACGCACACAATCATATTTTAGACTTACATTAAGTTAAAATTAGAACATCTTTATTGTAATAAGTCTAAGATAAATTGTGTAGTTTTTGCAGAAATAAATAATTATTTATTTTCAGTCATCTAACAGAAGTATATACTTAAAGGCTCAGCTCTTGTCAGTGAAGTAGTTAGCACTGGTTGCTGTCCATAACGAAAAAGAATTAAAAAATGTAATTTGTAGATACTATGTTAAAGTGATATATTACTCTCATATTTATCAAAATATGTACTATTAGTATAATCATGTTGTCCGTCCGTAGTTCATAGGCTTTTTTTACCCGAAACCGTCAGAAAGATGGTAATGTTTTTCGAGCGTCTGTAGATTTGTATGTTCCTGTTAGAACTGGAACGGCTACTTAGGTGTCGTTGGATTCGCCGTGATAAGGCGATTGTAATTGCGCATATCCATACGTAGGTGTTAGAAAATAAGTCCCTAAAAGCTTTCTGTCTGCATGTGATCGATTTTGTTAAAATGTACTGAACGGATTTTCGTGTTTTTTCACGCACGTATGGAACGATGTCCGAGGAATGTTTAGTTCTATAATTTATTCACGGTCGAAGCCGGGGCTGAACGCTAGTAAAATATATTGCAAGCAGTCGGGTTTTTGGGAGTTAGGGTTGTCAATGACCGCCACAAGACTGAGCAATTGCTATTCACATCCGTCTCCGGTCGGCTGCTACAGTGAGCACATCAGTTAAACATTGATAAAGCACGCAAATCTAACTTTAAATATGGTGCAAATAGTACAGACACTTTCATGTTTCCACCTCATTTGCATGGTCGGTTTTCGTTTAAGAATAGTACTGTACTTTCACTGTAAACTCCATACTGTTTTAATACTAAGCGGTCAACGCGGAATATAGACGGATATGAAGTGGAGACCCAAATGGTCTCTCGGTTTTAGTGCGTTTTGTGTTTGTACACAACCTCTCAGCAAACAAGTTATTATACCTCAGAGAATAACCTACTAGAGAATAAGATGAATGTGTTATGCAGCCTTTTTTGTGTCATAAATGTAGCCCGTTGAATTTTTGTGGCAATTTCAATGGCAACGCTGTTATTATTCTTCCGAGAAAAAGGTCAAAACTCAAGGAAACGATTTTCTAATCATAACAACTCATGACATTAAAAAGAATTTAAAATAGAAAGAAGAACCTACACGCGATTTCAAATCAATACGTTACAAGGTCTCCGTTTCGCCAGCGTACCTTTACGAAAACGAGTTATATTTCGGCTGGGTTCAATGGTCCTCGCAGACGCGTATTATCTGGTCCGTGTTACGGTATAAAGCATTATCGGTCAACACACGCACAAAGACCGTCATTGTTTCACATAGGGAACACTTACGGTTTTATTAGATTCGTCACGTCTGTGCCTTCGTTATGCTACTTATGAGCCGCGAGAGCTGATGCTCTTGATATTTTTATCATCGACATATCTCGCACAGATCTGTGCGACCTATGTGACAAATTCTTGCAATCCAACCTATTACAAACATAATTTTCAGTTTACTTATTATTTAAATGCGTATACGAGTACTAAAAAGTAGAGCTTTAGGAAGAGGTGGTGTCATGCTGCATAGAGGGAGATAGTGTCATACATGGTGCGTAACACTACATCCTCCCATAGAATTTGGCCGGCATAACTGGGGAGGTACCACTCGCTCACTTGATACCGCCGTAATGTGACACCTATCGTGTCGCGTTTCGTACGGTTTGTGAGTAGCCGGTGGCCCATTCACCTCCCCCGGTGAAAAGGAGG
>JAFELO010000067.1:291632-352257 GCA_017140195.1 Eumaeus atala
AATGATGACTACCATAGTTTACTTCCCCTGGAGACCTGTGGGATTTATTGTTTTAAAATAATAAGTATGGTAATCCATTCACATTGAGATCCATGTAAGCGATTATAGGACATGGACAGCTAGTGTAGAACTGGAGAAATACAAATAAAGAGCCAATTCCACAAGACAATGGAATGTGTGCACTAACCAAAAACATTAGTAACCGTTCGTCACACGAACACCATACTTTCCCGGTCATAATCCTCTCCACGAGCCAAACATTCACGTCAGCGCCGAGGCCATTTTAACTGCCGCGCGAGCTGACCCCGACGTCAGATTCGGGAGGGGAGGGACCCCCTCGGGCCATGATAATAATGGTTAAAATAGCTGTTACAAACACTCTCAAATCGGGATCCATCTCTCCCATCTGAGGGAGAGAAGGCGGTCGGTCCCTCTTTCGAATCCAACCCTAGTCTCATCGCCAGACGAGCACTCACAGCAGTCCGATGGAGCTGTATCGGGCTTCTCTTCGCTTCCATAGCAAATTTTCAGGTCCGAAAAAGAGCACAAATGTCGGCATGTTTAAGTCAACACCCATAAATTCCTACCACGTTGATTTATTATAGCTATATGCTCACAGAGTTGGTAAAAATGCGCATATGAGAAATCAGTATATCTAATTAACCCGTAAAAGTTAAATCTAGAATTTATATATGTCCTGACAGACGCTGTTACAACTTAAATCAAACACGTTACATTCCTCTGAAAAAATAATATTTCCAGCCATATTTTAATATCCCCATAAATTTTCAAACATATAAAATATAAAAACTTTAGCCGCCAGGGCTTAAGGCCTTTGTGTAGGGAATGGAAAAATAAAATTATAATCAAATACGATACAGTTGATCTGAACTTATGGGCTAACAAACGCTTGGGGGGGGGGGGAGGTTTCCATTTAAATATAGATTAACAATAAATATTATTAAAGAAATTTATGAAGAATGGTCATTGGATACCCCTACACCGAGGTAAAAAGAAATTCTCCTTAAAAATAAAGTATACACGGATATGCTCATTCTTCTAACTCTACCCACGCCTGTGTGACAACAATACAAACAGACATACTTTTAAACACTATCTGTATGTATTTTATTGCATTAGAAATCTAACATTTTTGTGTAGCTAGTAGTACCTAATTACTAATTAATATGTACTAGGATGTTAAAGTTTGAACAATGCTTATTACATTGTGTGAAAAGTGTACATCTATGTTAGTGTAAACACAGAAAATTTGCATAATTTCACGTGCAATAATAAGTGCCAATAGTGTGTGTGTACACATTACGCTGATATCATCAAAACAAACACAACTTTAAAAGGTCAAATAATATAAAATGATAATTATGTATATTGACATTAAAATTGTAATTTTAAATACCAAGTCCTTCAACGGCTTCGTAGACGTCTGCGTAATCAGTCTTAGGCTTCAAGTTTGTGTGACTTTTGAGTATCTTCCCATAAACGTCGTCATTCACCGAATAATGTTCACTTGACATAATGAAACCTTCTAACAACAATTATAAGAAGAAGAAAAGTAATTCCCGCCTCACAAAAAAGTAACCGACAAAAAAGGCGGCGAAAGGATTCTAAATTTAAATATTTGCCATCAGACGAATAAGGAGGCGCGAGCGACTCTGCTATGGGCTAATGTTATACTGATTCACCTCTAGCGCAGACCGCAAAGATCGCTCACAGCATAACACATTGTTCTGAGAAATATTCTGGATTCCGCCGAGCAATGATCATCTTAATTTTAAATAAAAGATTACATTGTTATATTATACAGATAGTTACAAAGAATCCATGTTCAATTAATATTAATTTATTGTTTTTATTCCTCGCTTCTCTTAAAGTTAAGAAGTATTTTACTAAATAAATAAAAACATTTCCTCTAGTTTATTATGTTACCTGTATTACATTATATGTTATGTCTTTTTACTTGGTGTTTAGAATTAAAATAACCATTTCAAAATAATTATTGTTATTAATGAAAAATAAAATGAATATAACAAATTTGAATAATGTATAAACAGACAGTGCTTAAACTGAAGCCTTATTGTTAATTCTCATTAAAAATTAAATTTGATAACTCATTATCTAGTTCTGCTATCATTTTATTAATAATAATTAGAAGGCAAAAAATGAGGCAGATAAACAAGTCAAAAGTTTAGTTCATTTTTCCGCTGTTCAGTTATTGTCTGTGCCATTGACAATGCTGACGCGGATACGGCCTGCGAGGAGGCGTCATAGGATGACGCTTACCACGTGGAATTTGTCTCACTGTCGCACTTTACAATTTTGCTCACTAACTTACTATGACGAATCCATCGCATATGATTAATTCATTATATCACATTATACAATTTACACATGTATGGGCTTTGGTAGTGACTTACTTTTGAGTATTACAAATTCAGGTTGGCCGTTTTAAAAAAAATAACAATTGTCACCGTATGTTTCAGACTTCTGTTTTGGCGCATGTGTTTGCCTTCCGGCGTCATTGGCATTGAAATTTTGAACTATACACGGGTACAGTTATTTTATTTGTTAAATAGTTTTTACGAAGTAACGCTGTAGTAATATCTATTAATAGAGATCAATAAATTTAACTTTACTCCGATGTTATTAAAACACGTGAAAATGTCATAATCATCACGTGAAAATCTTAACTATTATCCTCAACTTAATATCTACTTTATTTAGGACCTAAATAAATAATCTATATTTCTTATAAAACAAACTTTGTTTTTTGTAGATATTTTATCGATTTTCTCAAAATAGACCAAATGAAGTTTCATTCAGTAGGTACGGGGTTTCTTTTTATTCGTTTTACACCCACGCACAGAGCGATTTCCGGGGAAGGTTTTAGTGTATAATTTGATAAAGAAAAAAATTATACGCAGGCCTGGATGGGTGGCTAGTATATTTCCGATAAAAAGGAGTATATGTAATTACAAGTAACAACAATGATTTTTATATAATATCTACGGTTTTAACATTTAATTAATTTATTTAATTGATAGCGCCTTAAAATTAATCCAGAGCAATCTTGTTGATACTCAGTTAGCATTTATAAGCCTGGCAGGCGACACAAACCACGCAATTTTTTTGATCTCAAATCATGTCGTAGATCATGGTTTTTCATCAGGGCTTTTCTACAGTAAACGAACAACCGGGGCCTTTTACAACTTCCGATGCCTATGACGTAATTGCAATGCCGATGCGTTGCTTCCTATTTCTCATTTCCTCCTCCCTTTCAGTGTGTCGTCAACCACTAAAATGTTAGAATTTTACTAAAATGGTGGCGCCTCCGGGCCTGAAGTACTCATTTTTTGTACTTTATTAATAACCAATACACAGAAGTGTATTGTTTATACTATGCTTTTGTAATGTGCACTATAAATAATATTTCATTCATTCACACTCATAGCAGAAGCTTTCCTGGACAGGAAGAAACACATATTTGACAGACAACTGTCAACAACAGCGGTTTTCTACAGACGATGATTTTCATTTAGAGTTACAATTGTACAATGTATTAAAAACTTATGCATTTTCAACAGTTGAATGGTACTAAAGTAAAGATAGATGACTTTTGTAGAATGTAGAAAGTAAAGATAGATGAGATCTCAATTAAGATTATGTTGATAAAGAAAATGTTATCGATGACAACAAGGAAAACGATGATGTAACGATGATGATATATCACTATTGTTAACAATGTTGAATCAAACCACATGGGGTCGGTTGGCCGTCTAATGCTTACAAGTAGTATATTAAGACAACTAGCGCAGTAAACAATGTTGACTATGGTATCAGACCGCAAGGTTATCGGCTACATGACACTACTGCATCACAGTCTAATAAAACAGTAGATAAATGCGAGCGGTATGTCAAGTTGTTTTGTGCAATCGCTGAACTGAGATGTATTCTTTGTTCCGCGTGTGAAATGAACCAAATTGGCCAACCAGTAATCCAAAGCTCCACTTTAGCTAGTATTTGCTCGTAGATATATGTGTATCGTCAATACCTTTTTTTATTTACGCGGGAATATTTTTCCGAAGTTCCATTGGACTTAAGTGGAGTTAGGTGGGATGTGCCTGATTCCGACCCTACCAAGTACTACCATTCTACTTCTACCTTAAACTTCCGCGGATGCAATCGACTGCCTTCGTGAGATCCCCCGAATCTGTCATCTACAGGGCTACTCGGCATGTACACCTGTGATCTATCATGCCAGCATGTATTTGACAGGCAAAAAACTAATTATTTTTGTGCATTTTAATTATTTATTTTAAGTGAGGTAAATTTAGACTTTTATTTTTTTCAATTGTGAATAGTGGTGGCCATTCCAGAAGGGCCATATACAATGGAGGAAATCATGGTTTTCGTAACTTATAAGAAAACTTGGTTAAAATAGAAGGAAACAAAGGCGCTCATTGTGTAACAAATTTGTTTTATAATTTTGTCAAATTTGTAAAAGATATGAGTAAAGACCACCAGCCTTCACCGAAAAGTTTTTATGTAACTTCATGAGGAGAAAAAAGCATAGAAATCAGGCTTGAAGCAGCAGAAGCATTACACTTCTCGAAAATTGTGTGAAAATAACGGACGACATCCTGTCTTTATTTAAATTAATTAATTTTAACTAGGCACAGCAAATACGTCGTTGGCACATGTAATTCATTTAGGAGATGATGTTCCAGTTTTTAAAGTTACAACAACACAAAGTTCGCAATATTGCAGGAATAAGAGGCGTGAAAGATATTTTTTTACCTTTTTGGCTTGGCTTGAAATATATTGTTCGTCCAAAGATAGGTACTAATGGAAGTGCGGTTTTCCAGTTTCCAAGTAACGTCTTGTAACACTCATCGAAAAGTGAAGATATTGATCAATAATGAGGGTCATGCTGTAGAATCATCTGCATTGGCATACGAGAACTCTGTCAAGGAGCTTGCATGCATTACATCAATTTAGACATAAAAACCGCAAAAATGTAACTTATGTTATATGAGTTATCTCAAATTAGAGTTTTTCTCTTCTCTCTCACCCCAGAGGTGAATTTTTTTTATTAGCAGAAATTCTAATTGCGAAATAAAACCTTTCAAAATAAAAAGTTCCGCGTTGCGTCTTGCGAGCACGCAGATTCTTGCGAATTCGTAGATTTGTGTAGGAGCCCTGGGCACTTGTGACGGAACTTAATACACAAGTAGGTTTTTCATTCGATAGATTTATCTTTAATCCATGGAGACCATTGATTAGAAAATACCAGGATACCCAGATAGCGTCTCAAAGCCGTCCGTATAGAAATATGTTTAGATACAATCGCGGTTGCTTTAGAATGGCCGTTCAGTATGATACCGTGTATATTTTATTTAAGTAAATGAATAATAGAGATGTTAAAAGTAATTGGCATCATACATGAGCTTTTATTGAAAAGTTTTGAAGTATTTCTTTTTAAACTATATTAGTTTGTCTACAATTTAACAAAATAATGGTTCGGTTGTATTATGAATACTAGTGAAACTTGAAAAAATAACCAAAAGCTTCAAATAATCTATGACAATCAGTAAACAGTAGGTATCTAAGGGTTTATTTTTTTAGAGAACTCAATACTCTTGAGCAATTACCAATTATGTATTGGGAACACTTAATAAAGATGTACATAAATATTTAAACAAAGATCTTCTTAGGAGCGGATTGCGTAAGGTTTGTTTACAGCATCAATTCCCAACGCCCCACAAACACGCACCAATATAGAACAAGGCCGTACAATTAAAGACCATTGACTCATTTCTGATGATAGCAAATCACTCACCGAGATACGAGCTGAAATCACTGAAGTAATCCCTCCAGTCCGTGGAGTCTAACTCCTTCTTGAAAGTCGGGGCGGAAGGGGCCCGGTCGGCGCTGTATTTCCTCTCGAGCACGGGAGAGAAGGATACAGTCTTGGGGGAAGCAGAGCGCGTGCGCACAGACGCCATACTCCACGCTTGGTATAAAAGCTTTTCGTGATTGTCGTCGGATGCAGTCGACGTGCCGCTGCGGCTGAGAGAAGACTGGTTATTTTTGTGTACGAGCCAGGGTTATCTAACACGCGGTCGGTGGAGGATGATAGCGCGGTCACACTGCTCACTTGGCGACGATTATCGAAACTATTCCCGTCAGGTGGACGCTTCCGACGTATATTTCATAACAACGCAGACTTCATCAACAACCTCTTTTTTGATGTTTTTTGTTCACAGATATAGTGCTTGTAAATGTTTGAATTACTAAGAGGCTCCTAAGACAGCAATCATCATCGAAGGAAGTATATATTGATATTATAAATTACTCCATAATATCTTCCCAGTAAAATTTTCGATTAGGCGACAAATAAACATACCAATCAGCAAGATAGGACAGAAATAATATATTTGATTGAATTTTGCTATGACGTGAGCATATGCTCTTTTACTAAAATATAGCAAACTTGCACAACAATGGTGTTAAATTTAGAAATTAAACGCGTAAATATAAAATAATGACAACAACAGAGAATTAGGCGTTATTTAGTTCGGTGGTTAGTAGATTAGTTAGTGAGTTACTAATAATAATCTAGTATACCCACAATTACTTGGTCTGGCCATTAATACTGTAACAGTAAAAAAATATTACATTTGAATTTGGAAAGTCAAATGAACAGTCGGTGATGTATATACTTAGCCTGGCAAAAGATAAGGTAAAAGATTTTATCTCGGGAAATGAAGATGTCACACCTAGAACCATGTCGCGTTTTAAGAGATGACTTAAACTTGCAGCCTATAAGAGACGCGCTGGTCATTCCTTAACTTATAAATTAAAGGCAAAGGGTGGTAAAATCGAAACAACAGGAGGTCACAGAAAAAAATTGTTTACGCATGAGGAAATGTCTACAATTGAGCAAGACTTTAACAAACAAAATAACCGTAGTTATGCTCAAAGCTCTAAGGAAGCTATCCAATTAGTCGACAGAGTGCAAGTGGGCATTATCCTACTTCAGTGATGGTTTGATGGGGTGTAGCTATGAAGGAGTCACTGAACCATACTTTTGTGAGAAAAGCATCAAAACATAGGCAAAAGATACCATTCTTGAGAAGCAAGTTAAGCCTCTTAATATCAACATGTGCAGTAACTAAGTATGGTCCTGCCAGCAAGACTCGAGACCAGATCATAAAGCTCGATCCACCCCATCTTCTTTAAAACGAACGTTCCGGTCTTCACCAAAGCTGAAGACGATCCATCATCTTGTCCCGACCTTAATCAGCTGGGTTACGATTCAAGTGAAGAATTTCCCCAAGGAAGGAGAGCGTGCTTCTATTTATAATTACTCTATGAAATGCCCTCTATCATAGGTCACTCGAAAGACAACTCAACTGAGCATTTCGACCGGGTGCCTCGTCACCCCAACTCTGTCGTTACAAAAGCAATGGACTATGATCTAAACTGTGCAACTATCATCGGTCGTCATCCCACACACGTTCTGTCTGACGAATACGACTACATTGCGACTACTGTCAAACACTTTCAGAAAACACGCTCTCAGACACCGCACACCAGGTGTATTGACACGCAGACGTCCCCGGCGAAACATATGCTTTAAACAAGAACATGTTAATTCAGACAACAGCACACACGTTAGACTACGAAAAGTCCCAACGACACCTTCAGAGTAGGGAATAATTCCAATACGATTCGCGATTTGCTCATCTCAAATAACACCGCCGTACCGGTTAGGTCTTCCTACACTACCACGCGCGAGTCCTTTCACCCGTGTGAGAGCCAGGGGAGAACCGGCTCCCCAGTCATGGGTCTTCTCCATGAGGCAAACGTTAACATCTGCGCCGAGGCCATTTTAATTACCTCGCACGAGCTGCCCCAGCGCCAAATTCGGTGGAGGAGGGATCTCTCGGTCCCTCTGCCCATGATATTAATATACTATTATTTACATTTAACAATTAGCTTTTACAGACACTCTCATATCGGGATACATCTCTCCTATCAGGGGGAGAGAGGGGTTCGGTCCCTCGTCCCAAACCGACTCTCATCGTGAGACGAGCACTCATATCATGATGAAAGAGAAGCCCAATATAGCTTATACTGGGCTTCTCTTCGCTACCACAGCATAAGTTCTGGTCCGGTAAAAGAAACTATTGATAACTGGCCGCAACGTGTAACGGACTGTATTGCAGCTAATGGAGACACTTCGAAAAAAAAAAAAACTTATATTTTTATTTTGGGTATTTTGACACAAAAATATAAAATTGTAAAGGTAATAAATGTTATTTGCAATTAAAAAGATTATTTTTCTTTGTACCACACTTGGCAATACTAGGTATATAAAAGTACACGTTACAGCCCCTAGTTGACGTGATAGTCTAGACTCTGGAGCAAAGATGGCCAACCTTTTTTTTGTTAACGCGGGGAAATGCATTTACGCGGCTTCACTGGCCCTGGGTTTGGTCCAGTGGTGTGTGGGACTAGCGGCACATGATAATGCCGAATACCACCGCGAGTGCTATCAGTGCCGCGCTTGGTGACGTCTCCCGGAACAACAATCATCAGGGGACCTCGACGGCTAGTCAGCCCCATAAGGGACCAACTCCACCTCCACAGATGGATTTGCCCAGCACTACATGACAACCCCATCGACTTTGGGACAGTGCAATGGGGTGAGGTTCCCATCCTCGCCCCTCGTCCCGTGCGCAAAAGCGCCACGTCCTGTTGCTCTTAGCCGTAATATCACACATTTGAAAATGAATAGAAAATGACAATCTATTTCGATGGACTAGTTAGACATTTGTTAATCAAGATGTAAACCACGCCTAAACATCAACGAATTGATCTGAATTATTATATTTATTTATTACAACATCATAATTATTTATTGTCATTGCTTTACCTAATGGTTTCCATCAGGCATCTAGTGTAGGGCAGGCTTTGGCAACTCTTCAACTTTACGACGAGACCAGTGAATGACACGCGGTAAATTTAGACCATTCAAAGATAAATTTAAGCGAACACAACCCTAGGCACTAGCGTTGCCGAGCACCCAGATAAAGTCAGACATCATTTAGGCTTTTTGAATTTAGAATGCGGGTCCGGCTGAATTAAGTGATGTAGGGTTGGTACGGCTTTGTCTTTTTACATTTGACCACGCGCTACACACACACGCACACCTCATCGAACCGAAATTATTAAATGGCAAATCATCAGAAAAAAAAGGATAAATAAATGATAATGATGGAATATGATGAGTAAAATCGTATGTAACAATAAAGATAAGTAAAAAGTTTTACCGCGCCTAACTATGGTCTTGCACATCTTTCACGTCAGAATCGTGTTCGTTCGGAGTAAAATGCAATCGCGTGTGGAAGCTGATACACTGTTTTTGGTTGTAAAGTTTATAATATGAATTCTACCGCGTGACGAGGGTGAACAGGGACATCGTCCGGCTGATGGCAATGATGATGATGCGGGTGAAACTACGGGGCGCTGCTAGTAGATAATAACACTATTAGCGTTTACCCAACCAGCCAATTTCAACATGAATATTTATATTTTAATAGTGGATTATCTTATATATGGATTATTCCAATTTTCCGAGGGAGATGCCACAGTCTACGCGTCTATCAGAGGGCTAAAGGCTAAATCAAATTGATAATGTTGCAAATGTCATGGCATTTCATTGAAGGCTGATGAATATGAACAGCATTACCATTAACTTTGAAGTTTTTTATTATCTTCTGAATAGATTTCATTAGTAGGCGAGGCGCCTCATGTAGGCGGTAATGAATGGCGAGACTGTATTATTTTTTAACTTTGTACAAGCGGAATTATTGTAACCAACAAAAAAACTGTGTGTATGTGCACGCGTTAGAACTTATGACTACTTTTTTTTGGCGTAACTAGATGAAAATCTCTTTGGAAATTTTGTCTCACGCCTTATTACTTTTGTAGAAAAAACGACACTAACAATAGACAAAGGTATTAACAAATACCTTTTTCTATTGTTAGATTAATGTATTAACATTGAAAGTTTTATTATAACGCATTATGGTAAGTTTTTTGAACAACTAAACGTTAGTTATAGCTCACTTCAGGTTGTTCGTGAAGGTGTGCGCTCGCATCGTATAAATTTACTCTCAGCATTCTTTCATAACGCGCCAAAAGGACTTCAATAAAAAAATATATAAACAACAAGTTGGCGTTATTGGCGTACGTTGTAAGAGGCCTATGGACATAGAGGCGGTGGACCGATTAGCACTGACAATGATGATAATAAAACAACAAGAACACGCCTTTACGTCCGCTCCATAACGGGGCATGTATGGTAGCAACGTACGGTTGTGTGGTGTCAAAGCAATTGTCTTGGTTGTATGTATGCAAGTGGTTTGATAAGTCCGTGACTTTGAAAAGAAGAAACTTCACTCGTGCAAGAAATACTTTGTTTTCCTACATATTTCCCTTTCCCATTCCATTCCCACGCCTTCACACTTTATCCAGTTCAAGGGATGAAAATAGTATTCCCGAGGGGATCGAAAAAATTAGGCTGAATATTTCCTACTCATTTCACCTTTAAGTTGTACATTTACATCTAACATCTTATTATTAATAAATAATTAACTATTGCAAATTTTTATCACTATATCCTTTTAAACACCTATTTTCCTTCCTCTTAAAGAAGACGTAAATTTAATTGCACATCATTGAAGTCTAAGATTGCACTGAGAAATTCACAGCTTTTAAGAACCAGCTCTTGGTCTATAGGCTAAACAGCCATTAATATCTCCATAAACGACAGATTATATAACAATTATGGTAGAACTAATTGCGTGTGGGCTCGAGGCTGTCACGTGGGCTCCGGTACGAGTACAACGGCGTCGGGAATGTTTTTGTTTGTCGGTTAAATAAAAAGCCGCTGGTCATTAAGGCCGAGTGGCTGTTGCAGAGTGATCGCATACATTAAGCTCACAGTCATTAGATCTAGTAAAGTCTATCCGTTTACAATTCATCATCGGTAGCCTTTATCCGTTCGTTGCTCAACATAGATAGGACACTTTCCATGGAGCATGCAACTCATTCAACCAAAAATACCACTGTGTTTTAGAGCTTAGACCATACGGCCGAAGTAAAACTTCTTTTGTAATATAAAACCTAAAAAAGAGGAAGAAAATGCGTACTCGCACCTTTCTCTTTCTATCTTCATTTTATTATATCTCCTACCACCACATGAATCTTTATTTCAGAGGGCACGAGGTACCTGCGCTGATCAACACGTAGCCAACTAGTTTCTGCATGTCGAGCTAGTTCAGCGAGGCAACGATCTTTGAGTTCAGCGAGGCAACGATCTTTGAGTTCAGCGAGGCAACGATCTTTGAGTTCAGCGAGGCAACGATCTTTGAGTTCAGCGAGGCAACGATCTTTGAGTTCAGCGAGGCAACGATCTTTGAGTTCAGCGAGGCAACGATCTTTGAGTTCAGCGAGGCAACGATCTTTAAGTTCAGCGAGGCAACGATCTTTGAGTTCAGCGAGGTAACGATCTTTGAGTTCAGCGAGGCAACGATCTTTGAGTTCAGCGAGGCAACGATCTTTGAGTTCAGCGAGGCAACGATCTTTGAGTTCAGCGAGGCAACGATCTTTGAATTCAGCGAGGCAACGATCTTTAAGTTCAGCGAGGCAACGATCTTTGAGTTCAGCGAGGCAACGATCTTTAAGTTCAGCGAGGCAACGATCTTTGTGTTCAGCGAGGCAACGATCTTTAAGTTCAGCGAGGCAACGATCTTTAAGTTCCCCGTCTGTGTCGGAGACGGAGTGAAACCAGCCACCATCGAGCGCCTACCTGCAGTACTACCACACATAAAAGGGGTCACTGACACAATTGGCTACATCCTCAAGCTTCATCATCATCATTATCAGCCCTTGTCGGTCCACTGCTGGGCATATGCCTCTCTCAATGAACGTCAAGACGACAGATTTCCTGCTACTCGCATCCATCACGGACCGACAACTGCACGGAGCTCGTCTTCCCACCTGTTGAACCGTCGTCCAACACTTCGATTTCCCAAACACGGCCTCCAATCCAGAACCTTACTGGCCTATCTGCCATTTGTTCTACTGAGTGTGTGACCAGCCCATTGCCACTTCAACGAGCCTATTCGTCGCCTCGTATCGGAGCGCTATATTAAGGGAGCTTCAATAAAAAATATTTTAAGTCGTCATAGAAGATCATTAAATTTATACCACAAGTGACATGCCACATCCCTCTAGAAGATGCGGGAGTAAATAAATATTGTGTCGGTGGTCTCTCTTATATTGAATAAACTAAAAGATCGATCTAAAATCGCATCACAGATCATACAGCCGACATTAAACACCATCGCGTTACAAAATTTATGAATACACTGAGATTGCCCCTATCATATTTGATTTGGTTTGATAAAGCACAAACCCTCGCGAAAGAAAAGAGATTCCGTCCAAGGATGATACGCGAGGCTATTAAAATAAAAAAAACATCAAAATTTGATTATAGACGATGGCTGGGTGTTTCTTACTGCGTGGGACCCAGTATAAACATAAATCAAAAGCCGAACGATCTGACGAAATCACAGCTGCAAGATACAATAAGCTCTGTTTGCGTTAATCGGAACTACTTAACATCTAATTATGAAAATCTTCGTTACTTTACATCCAGCCGTAACCATGGTTACTGTAAAGCTTCTGTAACCTCGGAATTGTAAAATGCTTAATAAACCGCGTCAAAATACGTTAAAGTAGTTTTATCATAATGTGTAACATTAGCGTAAATGTATGAAATCATTATATTTCCATCGGAAATTCCGGGTAAATCCATCTACCTTCACTGGCTTATGCCCACTTAGCGTAACGTTAGTTGGCCTCGTTTCCGTAAAGCTCTCGTCACGCATTCACCAGCTTATATTCCGAGGCAAGCGCGTATAAAGAAGTTTCATCCCTCAAAAATATTTATTGCATCAAAAAGGTAAAATGTTTGGTATTATAACACTCGCCAGTGTGAATAACATTTCGTTAAGTGTTTTTTCCTCGATATGGTGTATCGATACACCATCACAAAACGTCCGTACAATTCAAAGCGATTTGCTAATTTTTACTGTCTATAGAGTTGTTATAAACAGTAGGTGAGGTGTTTTATAATAGTAGTGGAGTAGTCGGAACCTCTTGAGGGTTACCGACGCCCATAAACTTCCACATAGAGGTTATGCAGATTTGTTGCCCTAGTCCCCCTTCCATGAGCAAGTCACACATAGCAAGAAGTGCAGCAAAATGACTGTCACTTTACGTCGGTATCGTGTGAAAGAAAGGTACCCGGTCGTCATGGCCAATTCGGCTGTAATGCAGCATAGCACTCTTACTACACAAGTTTTGCGCGATCCGGGAGTTGTTTTTTAGCATGTATAAAGCGTCTAATTATTTAACATAACGAAAAGTCATTGTACAAAATTTTAAGCGGCAAAGAAACTATAAATTTCAGTTTCACAAGTTTCGACTTGAAACAATGTGCAGCATTTATGTGGCACTTAAAAGTTAAGTATCGACTAATTAGATCACACTGTAATAGTAACTTGTAAAACCGGCCTATAAAATAATAATCCATCCATTGCAAATGGTCATCGAAGATAACTTCATTGAATTTAGTAGCTTTGACTTAACCCTAAAATAACTGCTTGTGACCAATCTTTTTTTTTTATCGCAGGGAAAATGCATTCTAGTTGAAAATCATGCAACTAGATGCACAGCTGATTAAAGGGATTTAAAAAAGGTACTAGTTTCGTCACTGATCATTGCTTAGATTGTTTATTTCCGCAAAGGAACTCGAGGCTTTGCCATAAGCACATCAATAAAAAAATATTTCATAATATGACAAACTATTACTTCCAGAAACGACAGTATTCCTCTAGTTTTGACATTGTTGTGTTTACTCGATTTTTTAAAATATGTTTGGATAATAGATAATTGCACACACAATGCGGGCAGTGTGAACGTACTATAACGTACTGTAACGCGTCTTATGCACAACAAAGTGTATATTCTAAAACACGACACACAAATTATCATGGAACTTCGTACATACCCTTCTTATAATTTTATATTATTTTGTTAATAGGATTTCATTATTTAAATTATTAAAGGACTTTCGTTATGATAATCGCATACGATCGCAGTGTGAACGCACTATAACGCACTGTTACACGTGACACAATTATACACTCACTTCATTCGCTAATTTACGGAATCAAAGATCGCGTAGAGACCGTCACCACATCGATGTCAATACTACGACTGAGGCTGCACGGCATTGGAAGTTGAGTCGTTATGTGGGACGATCTACGCCACACTATCGGCACAGCTTGACAAACAATCTTGGCCATAGAGGTTGAAAGTTGAAGTGTAAATAAACTGCTATGTAAGAAAGCACAGCCTTGCAAGTTCTTTTAGGAAGAAAAGGAAAATATTTTACTGATTACAATAAATAGATATAGGGTTGACATCGAATAAATTGGGCTATAAACCAAGAGATAGAAGCACACAATAATTATCAATTATTATAAGAAGTCCATTTGAGAGGAGGAACGGAGGGTTAACGCGTCTGGATGATTTAATTATGTGGATGTATGTAGGCGTCGGTAGGCGTCAAATGGCTCTGTTTTCTCGTTTGCTAAATTGTACATAAAATAAGTAAAATTTAGATAAAAATAATAATTTAAGCCGGGTTGGCTTACTCTGTCACTCGGGACGGAATCTTGTAAGGATTCTAATACGCCATACATTCATAATCATGTGTGTAAGTTTGAAACATAATTATTTTTCCCCCCTGCTTCCCAATACAGACGTAACTATGAATGTATGGCGTATTAGAATCCTTACAACATCCCGTCTCAAGTGAAGGACTAAGTCGTATTTTTAAATATACTTTTTTCGTTACAAGACCCGCATCTGGAAAACCATTACAATATCCTAATTTAATAAATGAAGCCGCGGGTTTATCGTTTGTCTATTTACCTCACGGCATATCGCAAAGGAGGGTTATTGGTGTTTCGAAGTGTTTCCAATAAGAGTTTTTTTTTTAATTGCAAAAATATTTGTCATTAACTGTCTGAAAGGCAGAAAATTGAAAATGTATGGTCAGACCTTATCACTGACTTGCATATTATAGATTATAGTATAAGATTTAGTTAACACCATTTTCCAAAAAAAAAAGTCTTCATCCAAAATGGACCTACTGTAGATCATGATGCTCATTACCCTTGATACAAACCATCAAAAGAATCGTGTCCTGGTCTACCTCAGTGTTCAGGGAAGGCGGACCGAGTGTAGCGGATCTCGATGCTTCTCGGAAGACGCCTCGAAAGGAAATACAGGACGCGGCTTGGGCTACTAGGGTTACCCCCTTAAAACAGCAGAAGTTTGTAAAATCAGGACAATACAGTTCAATGACAGGTCAATCCATTATTATATAGATCGTATGTAAAATAAGTTAAATGAAATAGAAGTTCTAATAATAATCGTATTTTTAATGACTAAATTTATACAATAAAAATTGAAGAAATGAAAATATGTATCGATGCTCCGTAAAAACGACTCCGGATATTCCAGGACACAGGATTTCCGGACAAAACCTGGACACATACTGGGAAAATAATATTTTGGCAACCCTAGCCAATACGGATAGTCGCTAGCTCGGTATCAGCTATTTATTTCGACCCGGAATCATTAAATAGATCTTTTTTAATTAACTTTTTACAAGTAGCTGACTGTCACAGCTGGCGAAGAGTTCCGAGTTCGATGCCCGCTTTGGTGCCTTTAAAAAGATTATTTGCCATCACTTCATGAAAAAGTGCCGCATAAATACACGACTTAAGTTTTTTTGATACACCCGACAAAAAAACAATTGTGTACTGTAAAGGTAGGGTGTTATCAGAATATGCCTCGGCATAGTCCTTCACCTAAGAACTTTGGTTATGTTAGGTCACTACTGTCACGGGGCTACCCGGGCGCCTAGATATATCCGTAAATGGATTCCCCTGCGTCAACAAAAAAATTACTACTGTCGCATACTAGAGCTTGATATGCTCGATACTTGAGAGCGACTGGTGCTGTGAGACAATGGCCTCTTTCTGTGAGACGGTGATGTCATAGAAAGAGCGACGGATGGGATCGCGACCAAGACGACGCGCAGCTTATGCCGCATCTCTAACGGCGCCCAAGGGTCAAGATGGGAACCTGACCACATTTCAAGGTCTCGGCGCCGGAGGAGGCGCATCTAGGAGGACGGGCCAGTCACCGAGGCGTCCTATTGCTGACACATCCAAATACTTTAGGATGGCACCCGGGTTTAGTGGGTATTTGGTTCATCCGCAACTCCCATACACCCATCGGATCCCACTCAGGACCGGTGACAGTGCATATATTCAGTTTTTCGCAAAATAAAAAAAAACCCACTCTCACACACCCCACGAAGCGCGATGACGCCGCAGCCACATCAAATTTAGGTTATAACAGCATCATCACTCCGCGGTTTCACCTAGGTAACTCCAGTCCAATTAGCCGTAGCGTCATGATATATAACCCATAGCCATCTTCGCTAAATGCAATATTGAACACAAAAAGAATTCTTCAATTCGGGTCGGTGGTTCCTGACAATAGCGCGTTCAAACAAACAAACTCTTCAGCATTATATTACTAGTAGATTTTAAGGTTATATTTTGTGGCAAAGAGCCACTTTCCCGGTGACACTGATGAGACACCAATTTCATCATCTGCCTATCTGCTGACCCAAGTACTAAGTCGACGTATTAATAGGGACACATCCAGTCATCCAGCCTAACGGCAGTGACAAGAACAAACCGTAACAAATCAGAGTCATTGCCGCTCCCATGACCAACCGAGCGTGAATAAACACTTAAATGTAGTTCTTGAGACCTTACAATACTCCTATAGACATTTGATGTCGTAACCAATTTACCATGGTGTTGTTTATAGCAACGGAGGATTGTTTGCCTAGAGGGGGAAAATTTATAGTTTAGAATATTTTTTAATGTTTGTGTACTTTCTGTTGATATTAAAACTATAAGTCACATAGTACATATGTAATTTACATATTCTTGGGGTAGTTATTCATTATCATACATTTGGATACACCACTCGTTGGGTTTGATAAGAAAAAAAATAAGCTCGCCAATTTGGGTCCGAAATCTGACGATTTTTTTTTTGTATGGTTCAATTTTAATTTCTTTATTTTTCAATGTACATGGTGTAAAGGGCGTCTCTTGGGTTTAAAACCGTCCAGCCATTCAAGCTATAGGGAACGAAAAACTTTACCCCCTTCCTACGGAGTCATGTAGAGAAATACTTGAAATGAAATAAAACAAACGAGAAGACGTCCGTTTCTGTTATCCATTGTCAAATACATCAACAACAACACATGTTTGCACCAGTACGCTAATGACATATGCAGAAAAATGAGTGGCATGGCACAGTGGCGTCACGACCGGGGAGGTACCTCTCGTTCACATAATACCGCCGTAATAAAGTGACATCTTTAGTGTCGCGTTTCGTGCGGTTTGTGAGTGGCCCTTTGGAGGGGAGGCCAACGCATCGGCATAGTAATTTTGTGGATGCTCATGGGTGGCGGTAGTCTTAAAAAGGCTCTGATTTCACGTTTGCCCCTTATTCTATAACAAAACCTATCATCATTACATACCAGGCTGATTAAAAAACTGACCGAAACGACGAACTCAAAAAAAAAGATAGGCAAACAAAATTTAATACATTATATTCTATCATCTTTTCTAAAATAGAACGCCAAATTTGAATTTATTCGAACTGAAAGAATTGTTGTGGTACCTAGAACTTTTTCTGCCGTAAAGTTTCTCAACAATGAAACGAAAAGAAATTCGTGCGGTGATAAAGTTTTACATTTTTAAGGGGAAAACAGAATGAAGTCACGAATCCGGACATGATCAAGAAGATTTAAAAAATCATTATGGCGCTTATTGTTGCGGCAGATAGCAGAGATGGTAACCAGTTCCTCTGAACGCATTTTTAACATTTTACAGTGACGAGTAAAAAAGCTTTGCGCGCGATGGGTGCCGCGTTTGCGCACTGTTAACCAAAAGCAACTTCGAGTGGACGATTAGTCGGAGTGTTTGGCGCTATTTAAGCGTGATACTAACGAGTTTTTGGGGCATTATGTGACAGTAGATGAAACATGGATACATCATTGTACTCCTGAAGCAAAAGAACAATCTAAGCAGTGTGAGCGGAAATCCTGAGACGAAGAAGACAAAAACGATTTTGTCGGCCGGCCAAAGTGATGGCGACTGTTTTTTAGGATGCTCGAGGGATTATTTTAGTGGTTTATTTGCAAAGTGGAAAAACAATACATGGAGAGTATTGTGCAAAATTATTGCAAAAAATTTGTGAAGAAATCCGAAAGAAACGGTCTTATTTAGCCAAAAAGAAAGTTCTATTCCACCATGAAAACGCACCTGTGTACTCTTCAAGGTTTGTAGTTGCCAAACTTCATGAATTGCGGTTCGAATTGCTACCGCATCCCCCTTTTCCCCAGATCAGACCTCGCGCGACTTCCACTTATTCCCTAATCTCAAAAAACGGTTATGTGGCTGACGATTTTCATCAAATGATGAAGTCATTGTCGCCGTAGACGAGTATTTTGAGGGCTATAGAAAACACTTTATCGAACTGGTGTTACGCCATTGGAGAAGCGCTGGAATCAACGCATCGATGTAGAAGGAAACTACGTTGAAAATTAAAATTGTTTTAAATAGATTATTAAAGTTTTTCTTTAACGATTCGTATACCTACCAATCACCCGTATTGTCTATAATCGAAATAACGTTAACAATCGGTAAATACAAATTCGTATTGAGGGCATTCCTGTCATGTCTTTTTCCGAGGTGGCATAGACAAATCGCGAGGGAGTCGCACAACAGACAGAACAATAGTGCTCAATTACATCCGCCTGTACCTCCGGCGAGCTCCGGTTCCTTTGATCAATTAAAAACACATTGGAACTGTGTTACATACACTACGGTACTAAGAATAATTGCATTGAAGTAGGTAAACCCCCGCCAGCATCGGATAATCATCATTACCTTGATGTTTTGTTTAGTTCCAAATCCCAAGGGACTGTTTAGCTATACTAATGTTATAAAGTGGAGACATTTCATTGTTTGTTTGCAATTGCGTAGGCTGTGAAAATACTGAGCCGGAGTTATATCTCATGAACATAGGCTATATAACATTTTCTATAACGTTAGACATCAGAACAAAAGCTTCGATAATGTAAGCATAGGCGAAGAGAAATAAAAATATCAAAGTAAATCCTTATTATCCTTATAGCTGCAGAAATTATTGACAACTAGGTGTCGTCAATAATATGTGCAACGGACGTCGTTCTGTCATAAGTCAAATTTGTTGTAATGGTAACGTGGAATGTGTAAAAGGTCGAAATAACAATTCATAATTTTGTATGTTTGTAAATCAATTATGTTTTGCCATATTTTGTAAAATATCCGTGCGAAGTCGGAACGGACTGCCAGTAGTATATACACAAATATATAATGTAGCCAAATTTTGGATACGGCACCATCTCAATTGAGACTAGCCAACTATGCGGCGTATGTGATAATGCTAAAGTGTGAGCGCAGATACAAGTGCACTCTGACGGTGCGGTAGTCCCGACATGATCGGAGAGAAATCTCAAATCAGGCTAAACGTGTTCTCAGAGACACAGGCTTACGCCGTTAACTTTCTGGCTCCAGAATATCATTAGAATTTATAAATTCTAATACAATTTGTTGGCTCGACCCGGGACTCGAACCCAAGACTTCACGGTCTGTGGTTGATTATGCTTGACACTAGACCACGAGCCAGTATCTATATACTTTATAAAGTTTATTTTAATTTAATTATAATGTTTACTTTATAAAGTATATTATATTATTATAGTGTAATGCATGGCCCTTACTAGTGCCTCTTCATAAAGTTCGCAGAAGCGTTTCACACGTAACTTTGGATCTATATATCTCCACTCCTTTAATACCAAAAAGAACTCAACATAACGCTCAAACAACTGGGTAGCTGGTAGGTTTATAGCATGGGCGTGGTTTTTTCCAACTAGGTACTCGTCTATTTTGGGCATGCTCAATCGATAACAACCTACTGAGTATGGTGTTCGCCTACTAATTTAGGACCCGGAATTCTAACTTGAAATAACTGCCTAAATTAAAATCACTAGTAAACAAGTCTACTGTAAATAAAACGAGTCGGACTCGCCTAAGAAGGGTTCCGCAGGTACCAGGCAAAGAAAAAAATATCTCTTAAACTGACAGTACTACTTTGTTTATGTCAATTTTCGTTTGAAGTTTATAATGAATTCTATAATCTTTTCTAAAAAAAATTACAGTTTTCCTCTCAGTAGTTCAAAAGTTAGAGGAACACACACTTTTCACCACTTTGATAACCAAAAAGCTCTCTCGCCATCACTACTATTTAGAAAGACTTCTCAACCCCATACGGATATCTTTAGGTACTGGGATCGAGCGCTTACCTTTAACAATTCCCTTTTTAAAATCTACTACTACTATCTACTACGTCATTTCCGCGCAGTTCGTAAATACACCTGTCAAATTTTAAGTACACAATACCCATAATCTCCGTTTAAAACGTCTGTGACGTACGGACTCACGGACACGACGAAATTATAAGATCTTTTATACCATTTGGCTAAGGAGTCCTAAAAATGTAAATATAACTAGCAATATAACAAGAGTTTCTGAATATCTTATTTATTTCTGGGAAGCGCAACCCTACAATGACGAAAGACGTATGCACAATTATAAAAACTGGAACTGCTGTTACAACTTACAATGCTGCCACTAGTCCGATGAACTAACTGTAGAGGCAAATGCAAAAAGTGCCATTCTGCAAAAGAGGAGGTAGTGCCATATATGGTGCATGACACTACATCCTCCTATGCAACGGACTTGGAGCGGCACGACCAGGGAAGTACCTCTCGCACACTTGATGCCGACGTAAAGTGACAGCGAATCTGTAGCGTTTCATGCGTCCTGTGAGTAGCCGGTGGCCCATTGGAGGGGGATGAGGAGGGTAACGCAACTGCGTAAGAATCATGCGAATGTCCATGGGCGTCGGTCGTAATCAAAAGGCTCCGATTTCTCATTTGCCCCCTTATGCCTTAAAAAACAGCATCGCCAACAGTAGCTCCGAAAAAAACAACGCTGCCACTGGTAGTTAGCTCATCCAGAAACGATTATAATGTGAGTGAATGAGTAAAGGAAACATTACTTTATATTGTAGTTCTACAAACAGTACTAATTAATTATATTGGGTTCTACGACTTCGGCTCTTTGAATATTTTCAACCTAATACGTCATAATTTCGATTGAAAATTAGTTGTTTTGGCATTGTTTGCAAGCCTGGCAAAGCTGGTGGCTACTTGTGAAGTTTACATGGAGTAGGAAATATGAGGCACACATGCTTACAAGTATTTGTATAATCACACATGCGCAGAAAAAAATACGATTGCTAGGATATACTAGGATCGTACAATAGAAGCGGATACCTCATTTGCACGGCTAATCATTGGCCCGCCGTAAGTCAGAACGGCAAAAACGTAATTTGAAGATGGCTAGCCGTAATGAAATACGGCGATTTAGACAAACCGACTGCGACATATACATTATAAAACTCATGGGATTCTAAATACAGAATTATTGTACATTAATAGCGCCACCTTACGTACACTCCACGAACTATATCTTTAAGTAACTTTGTAACCATACACAGTAGAGCAAAGATTAAAGGCCGCGCAACTAGATGGCGCGGACTGTTTCTAATGAACTGGAAATTATATTCAGTGTTATTACTTGGCTGATTTCATCTACCTAGATAAATGTAGTAAATAAAACTATTTATTTATTTATTTACTACAAAATGACTCTAAACTAGACTCACTCTAGATTCAGTATAAAATTTCCATTACTTTTAATATATATTGGGATTATCAGGACTTGAGATCAATACTGTGAGATTTTTTAACATTCATTACGAGACTGTAATACACGTATATTACATATCTTTAACTGTGAGCTTATATATATATGCAAAGTAGGTAAAACAATCAATCTATAAGAAATTTTATAGATTAAAGGTTTTTATTATAGAAATACATATTATACACATATAATGACCTAGGCGGGATTTTAAACCCGTGACCGTTGGCGAAACACGAGGAATAAATCGCCACATTACAACTGAGCCAAAAAAGCCAAGGTCGTCCAAGGTCGAGTGGGGGGTTGTGGTATGTGGAACTCGTTCACTATACCTACCTATATACTCATCCCATTAGGGAACTGCAATGAAGATGTATTGCTGTTGTAGTAATCTTCTAAATCTTATTACATAGGCGCATATCATAACCCATTAAATATCAGTCAGGCTAGACGGGAGCAAACTAAATGTATTTCAAGTGTTCCACACATCAAACCACATTAACCTTGTCTCTACGGAATGTATTATAATTATTCAACATACATAATATGCGTTTTTATTTTATTCGGAAAGGTAACTAGCCTACCGACACCGATGAGAGCTGAGAAATGTCGGTCCCGTGCCCTAACTTAACAAAAAAAAAATCAAATTTATTATATATATTTTAAAAATCAAAAATTATATTTAAAAATGGTGACAATAACCACGGTGTAGACAGTTACAGTAACAGGAAGAAGAGTATTTTGGCGCGCGACTACGTCCTAATGAGGTCGTTCACCAATATTGTTGGGGACGCTATACTTTTAAAATGATCTGCCCACTCGTGATGTGTATTTTCCGGCGTGCTCATAAACATATATATGGTTGCCAAAACAATATTTCTTTTATAGAATAGGGGGCAAACGAGCAATCGGAGCCTTTTTGCGACTACCGACGCCCGCGAACATCCACATAGTTACTATGCCGATGCGTTGGCCTCCGCTCCAAAGGGCCACTCACAAACCGCACGAAACGCGACACTGAAGATGTCACTTTATTACGGCGGTATTATGTGAACGAGAGGTACCTCCCCGATCGTGGCGCCGATACTATGCCGATGCTTTGCCCTCCTTCCAGCCCCTCCATGGGGCACCGAATACACACAAGCCGCACGAAACGCGACACTGAAGACACCGGCCCAATTCCGTTGCATAGGAGGATGTAGTGTCATGCACTATGCAAGGCACTACATCCTCCGATGGAACATGGCACTACTTCTTTTTTAAATTATTAAAAAATATATAGAGACTAGCTGTTACCCGCCACTTCGTCCGCGTGGATTACAGACAAAACCACGTGATTATTATTTTGATGTATAATATATGTTAGTGTAAAGTTCCATTAAAATCCATTCTGTAGTTTTTACGTAGTTTAAAGAGTAACAAACGTCCAACCACAATTACAAACTGTCGCGTTTATAATATTAGTAGGATAGAACCCTATGGATACTTACTGCTCTTCAGATCTTTTATAATGTTACTGACCTTGTTATCAGACATTTCATCCAATGTCCTAACATCTTTTTAAACCGGAAAAGAATCCTATACCTATTTTTGTTCCCATTAAATTCGTTGCGGGGTCCGAAGGTTTAAGTCCGAAGGTCCCAAGGGAATCTCTGCGATTATATCAAGCGGTCACAAGTGGTGGCCGCTGTCGATCCTGGACACAGGAGTAGCAGCGGTGGGAAGGTGCGGTGGGCCAAGCGCGTTTAAAACAAAACTTTACAACATAAAATTGATACCTCTTTAAAATAATGGCGTGTTTATGGCTTGAACTGAGAGGTACCAAATAATTGTAATTTTAGGCTTTTCTACACTGATACACATTCCACGTTCTCATGTCGTTGAGGAAAATAGCTAACATTTTCTTAGATCCTAACGGCAACGCTTATGATGATATAAATAAAGTTTTATTCTATTCGCTCTATTATATTCGGTAATTAAGGCCTAAAGATTTTTTATGGCATAGTCCTATGCATTTATTTATTGATTTTAAAATAAATAGAAAATATTCAAGAATGAAACGTGAATTTAATGAAACCAAAAGTTGTTTCAATTCAACAAAGCGTATTGTAGCAATTTCCTCTCTGCTCCGCTAGCTTTGGTTCAACCATCTGTTGGACTTTTTGGCTCGGCTGGTTTTTAATTAACCATTCCCCTGTCTCTTATCGGTCAGTTCTCGATGTCGGCGTGCGCTCGCATCTTATAAAATCACCCTCATAAAATCTCTCAAACGCGTTAAAAGAAGTAGCCATTCAAAAAATCGAACTTGTCCCAACACTCCTTTCGGCTCTACACCTGTCGCTACTGCCGCTACAAGATCGACAGTGGCGATCAAGCGACGATAACAATGATATTAAAAAAATAATGATTTTTTTGAGAATATTCCAAATTGTCTCATGACAGAAGTACAAAGCAATTTTAATTTCTTATTCTAATCAAAGCAATGGCATTTGCCCGGCGTTGGATACGGTAGGCCACTACTACTACTACTAATAATAATAATAATAAAGCAATAAAAACATATTTACAAGTTGTTCTCAAGAATCTTGACGAATCGTCTCACCACAGAGTTTGACCAATTCCAGCCCCCGGTGCAGGCTGGGTTTCGCAGAGGATAAAGCACTTTTCACCACATTTTCACCATAAGACAAGTTGTACAAAGACACATGAATACAATCAGGTTGTACTGATTGCACTCGTGTCGCTGTGCCTTTCCCTTGTGGACTGTGAAAAAACTTTTGACTCTGTCGAAACCTGGGCTGTTCTGGAAGCTTTACAGCGATATCAGGTCGAGTGGCATTATATGACGCTGTTTTATATCCATTCTGATATCGCGAGGTCAAACAAAGCCAAACCTATTGCATGCAGGAGAGCGACAAGGGGATGTCATTTCCCCGAAAATGTTCGCTAATGCTTTGAAGGATGTCTTTAAGACTTTAAACTGGGCAGAATGCGGCATAAGTATTAACGGCGAGCCTCTCTCAACTCTCACATCTTCGTTTCGCCGACGATATCGCTGGAGAGCTTGCAGGAAATATTACAGCCTAAATGATTCCTCCCGACGTATTGCAATGCCTTAGGATGAACTTGGACAAGACAAAGGTCTTGTTCAACGAACACGTCTTCCCTAAGCCGGTCAACGTCGATGGTGTTATTCTCGAAGTTGTAGACGAGTACGTCTACCTCAGGCAACTATTGCAATTACGTAGGCGTAACTTCGACAATGAAGCCGATAGAAGGATTCAGTTGGGTTGGGCAGCGTTCCGGAAGTTTCGTCACATTCTCACGTCGCGTCTACCGCAGAGCTTGAAGACAAAAGTCTTCAACCACTGCGTTCTCCCCGTGATGATCTACGGGGCAGAAACATAGCATCTTAATTTTAAACTGGTCCGCAAGTTAGCGGTTGCTCAGCGGGCTGTTGAACGTGCTATGTTGGGTGTTTCTTTGTCCGATAGAATGTGACAATTTAATTCTATATAATTCTATAAAAGGGTTCTATATAATTCAAAAAAATATACGTGACTACGTCGGGGGATAAAGAACTGTTATAGATTTAGCCAGACTTTTTGATACATTCATTCCATGATGGTTTCTCCACATTCACAATCCAGAACAGTCTTAAAATACTACAAGGAACAAACAATGGAATCATCAAGTTTTTCATAATGGCTAGTAAAAAGTTGGGAAACGAAGTCTTATCGGGGTAGTTGTCCGAGACGCCCTGGTGTAACCTGGCTGGACCTTTTCTCTATATATAATTATCAATCCTCCAATTGTTTTCAGATTGTTTTCTATCCTTAAAATCCATAGTAGAAGATTATAATGACATCATGTCTTCATATTAAATCCAAACTTGAAAAAAAAAGAAGTAGAGCTCTGAAAAGGAACACAGAACCAAAGAGATGTCGTCCCATTGTCTTGCCTTCATGAGCCAACTAAAATCAGGCAATATATAAACTGTTACAATTAAACAGAATTTAAAACCCAATTTTCACACGTGGCATATACTATTGAAACTAACACACTAATGATACGGTCTATTAAAATAGTAGCCATACAGATCATATAAATAGCTATATCAAAATGCACACTTAAGAGAATTAAGACATTTTAACATTAATGAAGATTTTTCGAAACTTAATGTATGAAACATGTCGTCGGCAAGAAATCATGAACTCACCCTTTTATATAATTAATAAATGTTCGTGACATATTTGATATATTTTACATCACGAATATATAGGTCCCCGGCGGAAAATAAAAATACTATTTAATTATCACTTGGAGATTAGCGACAGCCGTCATTCCGTCCTCCACATCCAGCAAAAGAAAAGTGTGTCATTTCTTTGATATCGAACACACCCTCAGTCTAACAGACAGAGATGACAGATATACTTTTTTATAAAAGGTTTAAGTAGCTAAACTATAATTGCTACAATAATTCGTAACGAAATCATAAGGCAGAGAACTAAAGTTTCCGATATCACCATAAGAATGAGCTCGCTGAAGTGGCAATGGGATCACACAATCAGAAGATCAGATGGCAGATGGACCACTAAATTCTGGAGTGGAAGCCGCGTTTAGGATAACGAAGTGTTGGTCGACCGTTCACCAGGTGGGAAGACGATCTCAGTGCAGTAGCTGGTTCGGGAAGGATGCGAGTAGCCTGATACTCTCGGCTGGATCGGATCGGCCGTCTTGGCGTTCATTGGAAGAGGCCTATGTCCAGCAATGGACCGATAAAGGCTGATAGTGATGATGAATAAAAGCATTTTAAAACGTACGTATGGGAGCCAATAGAAAATAATGCGATCCCATTCAACTATTACTATAGAATGAAACCCGACTGCATATACATCAGGATGTGTTGCAAATCGACACCCAATTCGAAAAGAAATATGGCCGATATTTCTTCTTTTGTTTTTGAAGCAAAGTATGTTTTGTTTTTAAAGCAAACTACGTTTTGTTTTTAAGGCAAGGTACGTTTTGTTTTTAAGGCAAAGTACGTTTTGTTTTTAAAGCAAAGTACGTTGGAGGGTTTTTATTGAGAGACTGGAAGACGGGAGAATTTATATGTCAATTTACGTCCTTGATATTTGTTAAGAAGAACACAGATCAGTCCTTCACTCGATTTCCCTCCGCCCAATTCACACAGCCATCGGAGCAGAATAGTGTAATGAGGAAATGGGGAGTGCACCTGTGTCCACGCACGCACACCTCTACAATAATTGTGTCCGGCGTAGTTACTACTGTGAAGTGTCTATTGTTTGAGATGCGCTGTTCTAGAAACACGCACGATTCAAAGATAATACCTAGATAAGTATACTATTTATATCTATCTATACATACCTATAAATAAAATTGAAATTACTATGTTTGATTTTTAAATTTTTTGTATCTGTTTTCTAGAGTGCTTCTCAAGGGGAAGGGATAAACTAATTTTAGTGGGAATTTTATTTAATTATTATAAGATGTATCGCTTATCTTTAAGGCCGGCGACGCGCCTGTAAAACCTCGGGATTTGCTAATGTCTACGATAGTACGGTATTCTTTCTTTCGGTGTAACCGGGAATTAGGTACCTACTCATTATTAAATTATGTTTTACGAAGTAACTAAAATAGTATCGGCTCCCACGCATACAAAGTCGCTGGCACAGCTAGTGAATTATATTATCTGTGCTGCTGCAGATTAGACCACAATGTTTATTGGACGGTTTAGTTCATATTATGATATCGATCGTTTTACGATAAAAATAATAATAATGAACTCATAGCCGAATTTCTGCGTCGATCACTAATGAGGTTAGCAAACTGCGCAGGATTATCTAGAGCTCAAGTGTGTGTGGAACACAAACGCACACTATCTCATCATGCTCCTATTCCGATGCTACGGCAGTCCGACACGACCGGAGTGAATACAGGCTCAGGGTCGAGGACTTGAAGTGCTCACAAATTGAGGAGAATGGAGGGCTTAAAGTTCTCTCATGTTAGCTTCATTTTTACGATGAAAACATCTAAATATTACTAATATTTGTTTGTAATCACACCATCCTCACGGCGAACTAGAATGCCAAATCCTGCGGCACAAATATGGTGGCATAATTAACATGAATATCATAATGATAATAAGGCAAAGGGCGGACCTAAGCCCACATGGCGTCAGTGCGGTGTTGAGAACGATTAATAGAATTATAATCGTACAGGACCTGGCTATGTTTGGCGTGCAAACGTTTTCTAATATAAATTTGTTGAAGACCATACGTGTGCGCCTTTGGTCCTTCAAGTTCCATGACACTGACTTGGATTGATAATTGATAACGGTCACTAAAATATCGATGAAAATGAAATGCATGACTACGAGATATACATCACAAAATATTGATATCTATACTAATATTATAAAGAGGAAAAATTTCAATGTTTGTTTATTTCCATTGAGTAACCTTCGAAACGATTTCAAAAATTGTTTTAGCATTAGAGTTCTCAAACATTATCTCTGAAGAACCTAGAATAATAATAATAGTATATGTGGACTTATCATACCACGTTAGCCCAGCCCTGTGCTAAGTACCGTAATGACTTGTATCACAGGTACTAGTCAACAGAAATATATTTAATATGTTCTATAAATTTAAGAAATTTTATGTATTTAAGATTTTTATTATAGAAATACATATAATACATATATAAACATCCATGACGCGATCTCTGGCGTAACACGCAGGCTAACCGCCACGTTACCAACTGAGTCAGCCGGTCGTCAATGTTCTCAGTTTTAGAAAATGTTATGTAGCCTATACTATATAACATTTTGTAAAACGTTAATTATGAAAACTTCGAGAATTTTACCCGCTGCCGAAGTTACTGACAAGAAGAAGAAGTCTCATCAGAAGCTGTTCTGTCAAAAATTAAATTTGTTGTCACGGTAACGTGTAATGTTTACGAGTCCGAAATTAAAATTTAAAATTTTTGTATAGCAATGTTGCCATATTGTGTGAAATATCCGCGCGAATCCGGGACGGATTACTAGTATCTTATATAGGTATGTACTAATCTCATTCACTCGTACGTTCCTTGACTGAAGCTAATTTCTACCTGTGTTATATTTTCGTGCTTATTATGAATATCTGACATGCACACCTTGTTCCTTCTAGCTACGATAACAATAACTCATATGGGGATGCGTCTTTTCCATCTGCGATGGATAGGAGTCTCCATTTTGACCTCAAATCTAGTCACGTCACGCTACGAGCACTTATATCAATCCGAGGAACCTGTATTGGACGTATAGCTTCCACGCCATAAATTCAGATCCGGAAAAAGAAACAATGGACTGGACACACACACACAGAAGTATAGATGGCAGATGGGGCTGCAATGTTCTACAATGAAATCGGTGTTTAGGTTTCACTGCATGTATTAGATTTAGTCTTGGTGTTCATTAAAAGACTAAGCCCAACAGTGGACCGATAGAGGCTGACAACACCGAAGCTCTACATAACGAAGAAACTAGTATAAATCCTTAAAACAGACCATGGCACATGGCATTGTTACAATAAACTAGAATAAGTTCGATTGCATTGTGATTCATGTTCATGGAATTCTAATGTCATAAACAATATCCAAGGATATGACACGAAATTTCCATATACATATTATTTATTACACGTACTGTGACCTCGGTAAGGTCACCGAAAATGCTGATTTCTTATCCAGCGTCACGGAGAACAGGCTAACTTTATACCTATTTTTCAACTGATAACATATCGCCATTTAAATGCCATGTTTAAGTACAACTTGCAAAATTTATGATACAGTATTTTGTAGGGTAACTGTAAAAACGGGATCCCTATATGTTACGCATTGTTATTATAACATGGTGCAAAAATGTAATCGGGCCAACTTTAACTGTAGATAGACACACAGAATAACATAGAAATAATCGTCTTCCGGAACAAAGAATTTAATAATGGTTTCCCCGGGATTTACGCGGAGAGCAAACTGCGGGGCTCATCTCATTTTATTAGTTTTACATATTATATTACAAATGTGAATGTGTAGGTGTATTTTTGTTACTCAATCTCGCTAAAACTATTTAAGGGATTTTGATGAAACTGAGCAATTTTGTAACTTATGGCCCGTTGGGTGGGGAAAGGAGGGCAACGCATCGGCCTAGTAATTATGTGAATGTTCATGGGCGTCGGTAGTCGTAAAAAGTCGTTTCTCTATAAAAAAAACTTATGTACCAGCACATAAGCTATACTAACTTTTACACCTGGTTTTGTCTGTAGTCAGAACGAAGTCGCGGGAAACAGTGTCTTATAAAGCTGCTATGATAATGAAAAAAAATATTGTGTGTTCTCAACACACATAGCTATTATATTATATACAGCCTTGACTTGAAAACGCCCATTTATATATTACGTACATATATCAAGTAGCTCGCACGATGTAAGCCACTTATAGAAATATAAACCACATTCCCGTCTGCTCACGTCTAGGGTTACCACGTTGGTAGACTGTGAAGACATGTGCAAATGCATAGCTATATATATTCTATATTTTTTATTTACATACCAATATATTTTTAAAAAAGAAATTATTTAGAATAGTTAGCGAAAAAATAATAAATATCGGACAAATACAACCAGAAAACGTATCGCCTTCTATTAAACTTTTTTCTTCTTCTTCCACGATAACGTACCAAAAGTCCAATAAACAGCTTCAGATAAATCTGTTGTTCCTAAAAGGTAGTGCAATATTGGGGAACTGGATCTTGGTCCTTCTTTTCGTACCTGAATTAATGCTGTGCATGCGAAGAGAAACCGTGCAGTTTACGAGTTTCCAGTGATACATTGGAGGGGAGCAGAAAAGGCGACACATCTGGATAACATTATGTTATACGTCTATTGACTGTGGGAGTCATCAAAGGGTTCAGACTGCACGTTTGCGTCCTTATACTATAAAACATCTATATAAACACACCCCTACTGCTTTCACGGGGTTTTCTTTCGTTTCTTTGATGTCGCATTTGTAGAACCAATTAAATAATCTATGTCACCGTCTTTCACATTTTATATCACATTTTAAGTTATAGAGTTAACGAACGTTTTAGTTATAAAACTTACAAATTAGTCAGATAAACCTAATGTTTTATAATATCAATAATTATACATCAAAGGAGTAACATATTTTAAATGATTAATGATGTCGACCATAAAGTTAATCACAAGCATTAACGAAACGCCTGCAGATAAGACTGACTTGCTATGTACCACAAACAAAAGAGAAATAGATATGTTCATGAATATTAACCTCCCATTTACGAGTACGTTACACTAGCGATCTGTAACTCCAGTCCTGTTAGACGTAGCGTCATGGTATATAGCCTATATCCTTCTTCCATGAATGGACGATTCAACACTAAAAATATTTTTTCAACTCGAGGCATTAACTCCTGAGATTAACGCGTTCAAAGATACAAACAAACAAATCTACACGTTTTTCCCACGGGCACTTTGCTCGCATGCACTCCGTAAAACATTTCTTTTAAATAAAAGTATCCTATGCCCTTTTTAATAACTCTGAGAATATGTATACAAAGTTTCACGATAATCGGTTGAGTAGTTTTGGCATGAAAGCGTGAAAGATACGTACAAATTTTTGCCATGATATTATTGGTAGCGGCTGGTTAAAACTGCAATTCTAACTTACCGTTGTCCTTTTTCAGTCCCGTCCTTCATAATATCATGAAAGCGGTTGAAAAAATTTCATCATCAATCATAGGCTATTGCCTATTTCTACACATCATCAGGATGAATCAATGTAACAATAACGTCTTAATCACTGTACTGTGATATCTATTCAAGGAATATTGCAAACATATGGCGTTCGGCCTCAGCTGTGGTCGTGAGTCACGTGGCGTCCACAACAGCCTCCGATACAAATGTGTGTACACACTTATGACGTCACAAGTTTTTTGTAGTATAAGTAGCAGTCGGAGATTTATCACTCCTGACATTCTAAAATATCCGCTTCATTGTTATTCAGGCGTGTTGTTCTCCTCCTCTCTTCGGTCTCTCCAGAAACCGCAAGAGGCGCGACAACTACCATTTTGCGGATGTACTATCTGCAATCTTTCTAAGCTTTATTATTCTCGGCCACTGGGAAGCTTCCCAGAGGGAACCCTTTCGGTTCCATAGACAGACGTACGGACAGACGTGACGCGTTTTTCCCTTTGAAGTATGGAATCCTAAAAACAATAATTATAATATCGGCCCAAAAATTATCCATGCTCATACTTATTATTTAAGTAAGAGGAATTAAAGACGAACATAAATCCTAACAATATTATATACGCGAATATTTGAAAGTATGGATGGATGTTTGTTATTCTTTCACGTAAAAACTACTGAATGTATTTTAATGAAACTTTACAATAATGTAACTTATATAACAGAATAACACATATGCTATAGAAGTATTAACATTTGCACGCGGATGAAGTCGCGGGTAACAGCTAGTGTACAATATGACGACCTTGCCTCGTACAATGTCCATTTACGTAAGTAAGGACTAGCTCGTAACGAGATAATGCAGAAAACCTGTAAGATCACATACATAACTGTATCTGTGTCAAGTTCATGCCATATCGGAAAACGGTGACACCGCAATTTGCGTTATTGTCGAAAAACGTGAGCATACATTGGTTGTCTAGTAGATCTAGAGGTATCTGCAACATCATCACGCATGATGCAACGCAGAATTCTAGAGCCACCGGCACGCTCAGCTAACATCCCCATAGATCGCCACAGACACGAGACACACCATAAGTCCACAGATATTATTATTATTATGCATCATGTCCCATAGACAAATAGTACTATTTACTTAGCTGCCAGACTGTAGACGATGGTACATTACCTCCTTCATTAATTCGTATTTACGACGAGAGAGCAATGTGTATTTCGTGAGTAGAGTCTTGCAGTAGAACTTTGTTAATTCCTTACTTCGATAATTTTCGTAGTAAATTCTTAGTCCCCTGAACTACTAGTTACTATGGAAGTTCTACCGTACGTTAAAATTTATTTTTATTTTTTATGTCAGCATTTAAATTTATTACTAAACTAAATATAAAAATGGCTATCTTACAAGTAGTTGCATGACTAATATTCACTTTTATACCTAGACTATAATCATCTATGTATAAATATTCAAGACGCAAAAGCAACTTGTCAAGAATTATCCTTGTTCTACTTCTTAGATTAGGTTATTCTTCAGTAGCTTCACAATAGCAAATATAGGATTATTGAGTATTATATATATTATATTTAATATGATTATTATTAAACTCGATTCGATCGAATGCAATCGAAAAGTAAACGTATCCTCCTCTCCTTCCATGAATTAGTTTCAAAATAAAAACGAGCACCCTACATCCTTGTTTTGAATTTCACTTCTCATCTTTCAGTTGAAGCGACTTCTAACAAAATTTCACGGTAAACAGAATCGTGAACTTCCACTGAAAATTATCACATACAATGTACCTACTAATTTTGGCTGCATTCCAAAAAACACTGCCAGCACTGCTCAGTACTTTACAGTTGTCAAATTCACTACGGCAACCAATTTGACATTTGAGCAGTATTAACAGTAAATTGTGATACGTAGCCTCAAATAACGTACTCAAGCTGCTGTTGCGACGTATCTTCTACAATAAAATACTATTTAGTTGATATTGCAATTAAGAAGTTTAAAATGTGTTAAGTAAAAATAGGAAAGTATATAGAAATGATTAACATATATATAGAAATGATTAACACAGAGCCTATCAGACAACCTGCTTCAATAAAATAAAGGAAAAGATAATATTTGAGAAGCACTTCCATTGCTGCCAAGGGCAACTCGGGGCGTGTACCGATGGCTCCAGACAAAACCAAAATTTTGTAGTCATGTTGATTTAGTCTGAGCGTAAGTACTCGTTTTATATCAAGAACTGTTACTGAGATTACACATTCATTAAATTTCTAATATTATTTTGAAATAGACCTTGATATCTGTCTTCCTGCGCCTTGCATGACATAAGACAGTATTTCCAAAGCTAATTAACATCAATAGTAATTCCTATTTTCAGAGAGTTTCCCCGAAGCAAAAAAAAAAGGAATGTAAAAAACATATTTAATACTACTAACCAATTTTTTACTTATGGAATACCCCTGCGGTATCATCTGTATTACGGTGCATTATTGGGTGTTACGGAGGGATGACCCCTGGAATCCTACTATCCTACTAACATGATAATAAGCGACGGCACAGCTATCAGAATATAATAGCGCATCATAATCGGTAGTATTTTATACCTAATCATCATCATTATCAATCAATTATACCTATCATGTATAATATTCATATGGTACATTTATTCTTATGGTTCACACCACGAATAGCAGATGTTCCAGCCACAACATGCGCCATCAAATGTTCTATTAAAGTGGAACAGGCGGAGTGTACTAATTAACGGAACAACGGTTAATCTACCGTCAATCATAAATAGACGTAGCAGTTCATACCTATTCTCGCTCACTGGATACCGCCGTGAAGTGACAGTTGCGTCACCGCATTTCGTGCGGTTTTTTGAATATCCGGTGGCCCATAGTTGTGGAGGAGGAAATAATGTTAACACATCGGTAGTCATCAGAAGGCTCCGACTACATGTTTGTTACCACCTATGTATATAAAAATCAATGTCTGTCTCTATGTCATCGACGAACCCAATACCATATGTAACGATTATTATAAAAATTGGTATACGAGTATAAGTGTATTTTTCAACGGGGAAGGTTTGAATAACTTTTTTTTTAATAATTTTTTTAACTTTATATTAGTTGTAACGCGCGCGGCGCACAGCTACAAGTATACAACAAAAAATAGACTTAACAGAGCTAATAATTATTTTCGGGGATAATGCCCCTACAATAGAATACAGTATCCAATAAAGTGTACATTAATTCTAGATTTATTAGTAAATTTAAGAAGGCTTTTAAAGAACATTTGGTTACTTTTACGCTAAAGAATATAATAGGTAGAGTTCATTATAAACCTTGGGAATAAGAGGCTCTTCTCAGGATGTTTCTTTGTAATTAAAGCTGAATTTATTTTGTCAATCATTTAAATAAAAATATTTTAATTTCATTTCTTCAGATGCTAAAGGAATATTGTGACAGGGATAAACATGAGAGTGGAGAAAAAAAGAGAAAAAAAAGTAAACGTAGTCTGAGTGGCATCTGGCAGTATGAGTGTAGACAGTGTTAAAATTTGTCTTTTGAGAAAAACCCAGATATATTCAAGCCCGTGCAATAATGAGGTAGAAAATAAAGGGAAAGAACAGAGGTTCTTTCTGAAAAATAGAGATTTTAGGCAGAAAACCCAACGGTAAAAATGTTCCACCCACGCAATTAGAATGAGTCACACATCACATTTGTAGAAAACTATTGAACCATTAAGGCTTCAGAGCGTGTCAAAGAAATGTGTCATATTATGTGCATGAACGTAGTCAGTAGTGTTGTATCCTTCGTGTATTGTCCTTTTTCGTTGATTAGGCAACGAGCACGAAACCTAGAGGCAGACATCAGATCTTATGTTTGCGTCTAGTACTATATAATATCTATTCTAATGTTATAAACGTGAAGGTAAGTTTGTTTGTTACGATTTCACGCCAAAACTACTCAACCGATAATCATGAAACTTTTTACACGTATTTTTAGAAGTATTTTAGGTTACTTTTTACGAAAAAGAAAATTGTTTTACGGAGGGAGCGCTAGCGATGCCGTAGTTAAAAGCTAGTGTATAATAAATTTAGAGATGAGGTAAAAGCATGAAATGACATAGACAGATAACAGCGTGCTACCTGGTTGCTAGGTTATTTTGCTATTTACACCATTACACCATATTTGCACCAAGTCTAATGATAGGTACGGGCACTGCAACTTTTCTTTAAGTTCAAGTAACACGGAGATATGAATTTGTTAATCAGCTGAACGCCATTTTCGTTACTATTCTTTCTCATAGTTAATCTTGTACTGTGCTGGCTACAGTTGTGCGTAATATTATAGGACTACGAAGACATATTCTAGAACTAGCGACATATTTTCATCACCGGATGAAATATGTTTTAAATAATTGTTATGTGGATATGTATGGGCATTATTCGGAAGTCCTCCTACCTCTTCAATGGACCAAAAAAATGCACGAAATGCGATATCCCTCACTCGGTGGCGGCTAGCAAGCTAACAAGCGTACAACAGCTGGGTGGTGTCCAGTGCAGGACAGCTTAGGCACTCTGCACGACAAATCATGTTAATTACATTAGCTGTTGTGATACACTGTAAGAATTTCTATATCCAATAGGATATTTTACCGATTAGCAAATCGTACTAATGTTATAAATGTGAAAGTTTGTTACTTCACGCAAAAACTACTGAATGGATTTGAAGGAAATTTGGCACAAATATATTACAATCTGGGATAACAAAAAAATATTTTTATCTCAAAATGGAAGTTTTACAGAGATGGTACGCAAGTGAAACCGCGGGCACACCTCGTACATTATAAAAGCTATCTAATATTTTGAGCGGTAATTAGATAATGCACGTCATAAAAATGGTTAGCCCCTAACATTCGAAGCCCCGATGCCTGTAACTAGCTCACCCTAATGACCAATGATTGATTGCACCTAAATATATCACGTATCGTGGTAGGAGGAAGTGCCGTTGTACGATAAAACTCCTGTTCATTTATGGAGGCCGAATGATAGGTAGAAATTTTTTGGCGTGGCAATCTTAATACTAACTGACGGAACTAGCAAACACGTTATCTTACTCTGAAAAATTAATATTTTTGAACACGTTTTCAATTATTCCTATACAAAACATGCGCCCGGTCAGATAAGATTATTATCAAATTCGGTACAGTCGAACTACCGGCTCACTTGGGGTTTTACATGGCGTTAATATAATCTACTATCGTTTCCAACCGTGGGCCTGATACGAGCAGAATTTGCAGAACAGAAGCGGGTCCTATTTTATGGCTGCTGCGACTGATTCGGATAAAACACCAAACAACACGAAACGAAAAACACTACCGGAGAATAATCTCCGGTACTATTTATATGTATGTATGTAGATTTCTATGTTCCCATATAGAGCCAAAACGGCTTGACGGATTTTGAAGTAGGTAAGTATGTATGGGGCGTCTTTAGATTCGACTTTGGTAACTCTGTCCTTCCTCAGAAGAGTGACACTGAATCGTCCTCATCATCATCATCAGCCGGACGACGTCCACTGCTGGACATACTGAGCGCCATGACACAAGCCACTGAATACCTACATTAAAATCTATATATTTGAAGCTGTTTTGTTTTTCATCTTACTTAGTTTCTAGTATAGTTTTTGGATTGCGTATACTTTACCCAGTTATTAAGATCGTCAGTCTCTACCAGGCTATATCTCAGGAACTGTGATAGTTTTTTTTCGCAGTCGATATATTTTATTGCCGGTATAACAACGATTGCAGCGAAAAAATAATAATTGATTATTTGAGAATGCTCGATATCGCTCTAAAGTGACACCGTAGGTGTCGCGTTTAGTGTGGTTTGCGAGTAGCCGGTGGCCCATTGGGGGGGGAAATGACGGCAACGCATCGGCATGACAATGCTGACGTTCATAAGCGTCGGTAGTCGTTGAAAGCCTCCCATTCCCCGTTTGTCCCCCTATAAAGAAAATAAGAAGGAGGACCGCCTACAGCAAACGTGTTATTATGCCGTTATTTATATTATATGATCATTGCCCTTCGTGCGAGAATCAGACTCGGACTTGGCTGGGATTCCGTAACACTAATAGATAAGATAGATATGGAGATATAGAGGGAGGATAAATGATATACGAGTATGTGCCTAACACAACTATTTATGTTAACACACTAAATAATACTAATGAAACAAAATTAACCTGACCCACTACAATCGCGATGACTTCATTTTGCACTTCATTAAAAAGGTTACGTAAGTGTGCATGCAAACAGACACGCGTCACAGCCATCATCACCATCAGTCGCTCTCTATCCATGACAGACTTCGGTCAACTATACAAAATGGCTGACGCCATATTTTTTTTTGTTATTATGGGAAAATGTTGCAGTTGGAACCTTGTGCTATCATCGCACGAAATGCGATACCTTAGTTTCTTTTTATAGAATAGGGGAGCAAACGAAGCATCGGAGTCTTAGTACGACTACTAACGCCCACAAACATCCACATAATTATGCCGATGCGTTGCCCCCCCCCCCACTGGCAACTCACAAACCGCACGAAACGCGACACTTTACTGCGGTATTACATGAGCGAGAGGTAAAATTCCTTTGCATAGGAGGATGTAGTGTGCATGGCACTACCTCTTCCTATATCATTTGAGCGAAGAGTACTTCCCAGATCATACAGATGCAATTCCTACTCAAATACATGTCTACCTACATAGTGTTACCTACATTAACAATTACTTGACAAGTTTGGATGAAGGCACAAATATAGATTACAATTTACAATAACAGACTGCGGACGTAACCTCGGGACACAAGTAGTACTATGATTTAGTTAAACGGCATATTGCATGCTGATGATTGATGATACAGCCACAAAGTAACAATTATACTATCGCAATTCGTGTGATTTGTGAGTTTCTGGTGGCCCATAGGGGGGGGGATGCAGCACGTCTGCATAACAATTATACGGATGTTTAAAGCCAATAAAATTCTCCGGCTGATCATTTGTGCGCATATACTATAAAAGAGCCGTCTGTCTATTACTCAAGTTTTCATTGATTCGCTGTCACGTCTACACATTAATCACGTTTTAAAATAAGTGAATCTACGTGAAAAACATGTTAAAGAATCACAACGACACGACTATAAATACCGCTGGCAATCGTCACTGGTCACAAAGGGACTGTAGCATCCGTAGATGATCTAGTAAATAAATACACCGTAATGAAATACATTCGTTACTGTTGAACTATTCTCATTGATTGTATCGTTGTTTATTCTGATGTTCTACATCATGTGATCATGATTTATATACAGTATTGAATAGCCGAATAGACAAATAAACCGGAATATAATTCATTACAATGCTAGTGGCATTTTTTTCTCTATCGGATTTATATAATCATTTAACAGCCCCGTCTCAGCTTTCCTGCAGCCACGCTCACGGCCCGTGACCATCACGGGTGGACTGTCCTGCGTTTAAGAAATTTTATCCTACAATTCGCATCTCGCCCAGCAATTTTTTAAGATACATACAACTTTGGCGTTTACTCCTCGAATTTTAACCTGTTGTTCTCTTATTTATCTGTGCTTTTCGGCGCAATTGTGAAACGTATCGTCATTTGAAAATCAAGTGTCTATACCTTCTTGAAACTAAGTAATGAGAGTAGTCCCATAAGTTCCTTTCTTGAGAAATTAATTCTGTGTAGATTATTTTTTGCACGTAGTTAGTTGCCACACAATAATTATTACTATTTACTAGCAATCTGCCCCGGCTTCGCTCGTGACTAACTCGTCTAATTTTGAAAACACCATGAAAATCCATTCCGTAGATATTGAGGAAATCGAAGACATACAGACCTACTGAGGGTGTTCTGCTTTGTAATAAGTATATATTACTTGTACTATTCTGCATTTATACACGGGGGACAGATAATGAAGTGATTAGCGTGGTGTAAAAATCATAGGACCGTACTTACCTACTTAACGGAATATCTATCTTTCTATTTGCTACCTATGATTAGTGTTAGCATTCTATTTGCATTGTATGTGTGACCGACAAAATTCCACTGGTAAATGCATTATGTATTAGAGTCGAAATAGATATCTAATGAATAATTAGCAACTAAAACACGTTTCTATGTAAATGAATAAACAAACAAACTCAAGAATAATGATCGATGACCCTTCCAATGTATCGCGTACTATTTATCAGTTTTAGAACATACTGTAAATTATTTCTCACATCACTAGTAAAATAAAGACATATTATACCGTTAGATTAAACATCAAAATGTGATATACCGATAATTATTTTTAAAAATTAAAAATGAAAACTCACAGCCCGGCGAAATCCCGTGCTCCTTCATCGCGCACCGAAACGGGTAGTAAGTGCCAGGCAGCACCTTGCCATACATTGTCCGATCCATGACCAAGAGCGGTTAAACCATAACACCCACGGAAACAACTACGGAAAACGCACCATAATCACAACCCACACCTGATCCATGTTAACAACTAACAGCTACTGATAAGCGTGTTCAAATTTTCACTCAAGGACGTCACTATTGTTATCGACTGTAATCGATGTTTGCATCAATAAGTCTTAATATCGATAAGAGCGTGATGACAAGTGATAGCGCAATGTCAAAAGGACGAGGTCGTAGCGCTGGCACCGAGCATTCGTGGACGCGTCCCAGTAACGACTAAAGTGATGTACAGTTGCCGCGAGACGCGAGCGCACGCCACTCCAGGGTGACGGTTGGAGATTAGATCGCTTGCACGCTAAAATGTTCGACAAATAAAAACAAAACACATTTCAATCGACGATACTGGATAGTACAATAAAATACCATAAGATTGCACAACAGAATTCCAGTTGAGTTTTCCAGAGCCAAATCCCAGGTCTAGCCCAGAATTCGAAATTAAAACCGGCACACTAGGTATCACGTGAACGTTTGGAGTATAGAGTTTTACAATTCAATTTAGAATTTAAAAAATCTTTAAAGCTAGAAACATTAAATACGTCCTAAAGTAGTCATTGTAATGAGTTGATGAATAATTGAAATTATATAGATCACTAAAACAAGTCAGTTGAGAGCTAGAAACTTGAGGTCATTTCATTACGTCATATCTGTTCGTTAGTGAGGCCTACATATAGAAATAGTTTTGTACTTAAGTAGCAGCGCCCATGGTTTCACTTGCGTAACCCATTTACTCGTAGCATTATAGGATATCACATAGCCCTCCTCGATAAATGGGATATCTAACATTAAAATAATTATTTAAAATGGAGCGGTAGATCCTGACTTTAGCGCGTGTCCTGCAGTCTCTATAGCTAAAGGTATTATACTAATATTATAAATAATGTTAGTACAGGACATAATTGGGTTTCGCTGGCCTCTACGTTTCCTACGTCAACGATAAGTACCTAAGTAAATACGGCATATGTCTACCACAGGGCAGTCAGAATGTGTATCATTACTTCTAACAAAATAATAGTGCTAAATGTACCCTTCTCATGGCAAGCACTTAGCACCTTGATCGATTTGCTTTTCATAAGGTTTAAACATTTTCAAGATAAGCTCTATATAGAAATATCATATTTTTTACATTTCCACAATAGTATAATGAAAATTGCCCTCAACCAACTCTACGTTTAGAAGAGTGACCGCAAACACTCAACCAAAACCTCTATCTCATATAATGATATAAATCTGACGAGTTTTATTTCTTTTTTTTAGCGCACTAACATCAGAGCTACTTACTGGCTTGAATTGAAAAACTATTTTTGTGTCGAATATTCCAATTATCGAGGCTTTATACCATGACGCTATGACTGATAGATGCGGCTAGTCAAAAATAAAGAAGCATTTATGATATAATAATTAAATCAGTTTTAAATATAAATAAGTAATAAGATAAGTTTAAAAGTCGTCAGTAGCTCAGCTTGTAAGTTGTAGTCGAGATCAAAGCGGTCATTTGTTTCAAGGAGCACCGTGGACTGGAGGTGAGATGTGACTAGGGCAACACGTCACAAGGCGCCAAACATTGCGGCATGCGTTTGCGTAAAACGCAATTAACGAGACGTCGGTGCGGTAAGGTATGCCATATTTAAATAGACTTCAATACCTAGTGAGTGTACTAGAATAAATCAGGATTCATGGAGTTATATACGTTTATAGTCAAATCTCAGGTTGTAAGTAATATACAGATTAACATAGTTATATATTAAAATAGGTGTCCGCCAATTGTACCGAATCGCTAAAAACATTTAACCTCATTATACGACAATCCACACGAGAGCTATTTCAGCATTCTATTTACAGGTGATTTCATACAAACATGTCGCAGCGATATGTGTCCAGGTGGGTGATACGCCTTTGAGGCGGAAGTGTTGTTTGCCATCAAGCTACCAGAGCATATGAGCTAGAGATTAGGTGGCGAGGAAGTAAGGGCTCACCTAATCGGGAGCGTTTATAAATAAAAGTATTTCTCGAGACAGAAAAGCGAAACGATTGGATAAACCAAATAAAAACAAAAGTATTTCACGTTTTCCGTTTTACGACGCAGTTGATGCGTAAAAATTGAATATTTCCACATATTTTGTCTTAAAAACATTAACAACTTTAAATCTATTTTATACAGGTAAACGAACAGACGGAGCTTTAGACCTTTTAAATATCGACGTCGACGAACATCTGCACAAGCATAACCCATGCAGAAGGTTTAACTTCATTCGTTCTTTATTCGTGACATACCCTCCCCCTGGTATAGCCAGCACAATTCAATATCAGACAAATATGACATCAATGAACGCTTTTACATATTTGTAATGAAAAATGTCCAAATATTAGCAGCAATCCTACAAAAAAAAAGATATGTCCCAGTTCCGTAGAGGGCCCCACTAAGACAACTTATACTTTACAGTATCTGGGTCCTAATCATTATTAATACTAGACTACATCATTACTAGACAAATGAGGCATGACCACGCCGAGAGTTCTCAGACAAGAATATTTCAACAAGAATTTAAAAAATGATTAAGTAATTTGGAATGTTTTATTTGGTTTTCCTTAACGATGACAACCGAAAATATTAATTACGCATCATAATTTTGTGGCAACGCCAATCAGCGTCACTGATTCGGAGCATATCAAATACATATGAGATGATTAAACAATCAATAATTGGTTTCATATCAAAGCCACGTACATGATCATCATCAGTCCCTAACCATCCACTGCCGAACAGAGACAAGAACTCAAACACACAGACGAACTCCTGTAGCTGGTAGAACAATGGTTGCTGCTACAGGACACCACTCAATATTCTACTTTAATTAGGATTTTTGGACCAAACCACGACAAGCCACTGTTCAGTCCGGTAGCTCATCTATTCCTCACGAGGAGAAAGCATTGTTTGTGGTTTTGCCTTTTAACACCACGGTATTAAACGGGATCAGAAAACCTGATCAGGTCTGAAAAGCCACCGAAGTCATTTATTCTTCTCTCTTGAAGTAACGTGTGCCAGACTACACAACTTACCCCAAAACAGTGGTGTAATCGTAGGATCATATTATATTATATTATAGGGGGACAAACGAGCAGTGGGAGCATTTTGATAACTACCGATGCCCAAAAACATCTGCACAACAGTCCTACAAATGCGTTGTCCCCCTTTCCTCCTCACCTCCAATACGCCACCGGCTCCTCACAAACTACGGTCACTTTACATCGGTGTCATGTGGGCGAGAGGTACCTGCCCGATCGTGCCAGTACAATTCTGCTGTAATAAACCATGGCACTACCATTTATTACACATACTATATACAGAATTCCATGGGGCCGGGTAGATAACAGTGCGCTCCGATGAAGCATAACATTCATTGGTTAAGATTCTCTATGTTGGTAGGCCGAGAGCATCCATCCGAATTACCACAGGCTTTTTTAAGTTAATTAGTTATGCCACTGCTCCAAATAGTGATAGACAAACATGCAGACAGGATTCACATTATTACATGCTTGTTAGCTAATTGGAATTGGGACGTGTGTTTTACGAACAAACTCGTCGTTCCCGAGGGTCCTAATAAGGAAGTCAATATTTGCTCTGGACCATCGCACACCGCGAACGTAACCCACATATGTAGCGGCGGCACGTGTAGACAGAGGTAATTTTGTTCAGCCCCACTCAACGCGAGCTAAACGGTCATTTGAACAGGTATTACTTAATGGCGTAGGTGAAATGTGACCACAGAGTATACCAACAATACATTCTACTGCGAGGAATAAACCATTTCAACTATTGTAAATACACTTCCAAATAAAAAAAAAGCAGTTTACAAAAGAAAATGTAGTTTATATAACAAAAAAAAAACTTTGATGCAGAGGAACAGTTTCCGTGTCCACTGTGCCTCGTCCCTTAAGTAAACTACTTACTTTCAAATTTTCAATTAACATTTAGTGCTCAAAACAAACAAAATTTTGATATATATTAATAAAAATATACAATTAGAATTAAATTTCAATACATTTTAACAACAATTAATCAATATGAAGACCTTCATAAAAGGAACGGCTGAATGGACCGGTAATTTTTCTTTCATAAAGTATTTGTGTCGTATCCATTTTTATGATAATACTTAACACAGAAATTCCCAAATTTTATAATTTGTCCTTGAACATTTTATTTGCAGATGTGAGGATTGATGGGGACCAATTTTCACCACTATGCGAATTACTGTAACCTTAGCTTACTTAAGCTCTTGGTCGGACTATTTAACAAAAAGGTGAATCGATCGTATGTTCATAATGAAGCTTTTTTTTTTTTGGAATGACCTAATACTGATTGGCGGCGCTTGTCCAGCCTTAGCAGTTCGAATGACTACGGACTTTTTTGTCTTCAGGTTTAGGGAAACGATAGGGGGACAGACCGGGGGGTCTCTTTTCCCGCAGATAGGAAGAGACAAACCGGAATTTCATAGTGGGCGTTACCCTATGGTGATTATTATTAGGACCGCAAAGGGGGAAACGGTCCCCCTCCCCACAAAAGTGGGACGGCGCGCGCACGATACCGTTCAATTTGCGGTGTCGTGGATAAGGATAATTGATGCTCGTTTAATGTTTGGCTTATCTGAGGAGGCCGGCCTCATCACCCCCNCCACCCCTTCTCTGACGGTAGGGGTTGATTTGCGCTACAAATTGACAAAAGCCGTGTTCTTGATTTATACTGAAGCTAGGCGCATGTTGTAGTATCGATGTCCTTTTCATTGATAGCCGATACTATTACTATACGTCCAGACAATGAGCCTTGAAGACTTGCCAATAGCTGGTCAAGGTGAAACGCAACGGGATTATAAAAATACGACTGGGACAAAAGGCATAAAAATCATTAATAAACCTAATGTTAGACAAACAAAAATAAACGCGGGTAAATCTGATTTCGTTTTCCAGTCGTCTCACCCATGCGAAGCTAGCCCAAATGTAACATATAATTTTTATATTTTTATGAATAAATCTATATCTATTTCCTATCAAATCTGCAATTGCAAGAGGTAATGACATGCTGTTTTGCAGGAGAATCGGGCCGGCACGACTGGGGAGGTATCTATAGGTCACATGATAACGCCGTGAGTGAGAGAGACAGACAAGTTTTTTGTCCCAGGTGGATCTTTGTAAGGGAAGAGGAAATTATACGTCCACGTAGAATAGAATAGGATAGAAATAAATTTACACTATTATGCAATGTCCATGTGCATCGGTAGTCGTCAAAGGGCAATGGTTGCTCGTTTGCCCCTATACAAAAAAATCTGGTTGCAACTATTTCGATGTAAATACAAGCGTACTGCAGACAATTCTTTATGAAAGCAGGATTTCACCAATCTTGCTTTGCATACTGTGTCGCCAGTTCAAATCTTACCCTATCTGGTTGACCCAGTACATACATACATACAGTAGCGTCTTTGTCGGGAAGTACGTGCACCCTGGTGACGTTTCTGCCGTCACATTTCTTACGATTTCACGGTTTTAATTTCAATGAAGATTAGATAAAAGTAAAGATTTTTCTTTTTGATAAAACAAGTTTTCATTTCTGTAACCAGTATTTCATTTAGGTGACATAAAAGCTTCTAAGAATTATTACCATTTCAATGTCGTAGGCGCAGCTAATATTCTAATTAATAAAGGTGTGGTGGCAACAGAAGTACAACGTTATACAGATTAATTTATTGAGGGGAGCATATAAACAGCCGAAATTAGCATACATTATGTTATTTAGCCGTGTAGTCACCCACCAACTAGTGGCGGTGGGGCGCCTGAACCTGGGGTCGCCTGGGGTATCGCATCACTGTGGTGAATGAACGGAAGAGGCTGGGCAACAAAGCAGGAGACGCATTTGTGCATGCAAAAAAGGGAACCGGATTGTAAACGTGAGCAATTCTGGTGATTCTATTTCACGAAACATAAATCATGCATGTTATATACCGAGAGTTTACCGTTGTAAATGTCAAATGACTGCGGACAACATACATACCCATTGATTTACAAATACCCCAATTACACGTGGGTAAATTTTGACAACTCGGTTCGAGCCGAATCTTAGCTGCCCTTGCATTTGATGTTAGCATAGATAAAACGTAATAAATTTCTCCTTTCATTTTAGTAAAACTTTGATCATTAATCCGCCTCTGAGTCGTTAATAGTGATTGATGGGCGGATCCATTTTTTTCAAAATGTTAAAAAGATTACTTTTTTTTATAGGCGTTATCGTTAAAAGATCTTTTATCGACAACTTAAATGTAATTTAGAAATAGTGTGTGTATTATTAGGCTGCATAATAAGGCCCTGTTATTGGCTATATATCCTACGACCAGAAATATTTTCCACTCTACGAGTTACTGACGGCTACGCATTTCTATTTTGTACCATTGGTAAGTGTGTGTGTTCCAACGGATAGACCTGCCGTTTGGAATATCAAGGTGGATTGTAAACAGAAAAAAATAATCTCATAATGTGTCATCCCGCATGTGCTCGAACCTTTACCGGACTTTTTTAGTCCGGACTACATTTATCAACTAAATCTTGTATCGTTAAAGTTCCCTTTGGGATTATTATTACAGAAAGTAGGTCATTGCGAATCAGGAAACAAAAGTCACCGTGATCGCTTACCGTTACTTATTGGATTATCTATGGTGTGATGATATCATGATATCATAGCATACCATTATATGTTTTTTTAATAAAATTACTGGAATAGGTCGAGCGGTCGATATCACGCAACGAATAGGCTCGCTGATGGCAATGGGCTGGTCACACACTCAGAAGAACAGATGGCAGAGGGGCCAGTGTGGTTCTGGAGTGGAGGCCGCGTTTAGGAAAACGAATTGTTGGTCATGCGTTCACCAGGTGGGAAGACGATCTCTTGCAATAGCTGGTCCGGGATCCATGCGAGTAGCAGGATATTGGTCGTCTTGACGTTCATTGAGAGGCCTATGTCCAGCAGTAGACCGATAAGGGCTGATAATAATGATGATGATGAGGTTGAGCAGTAGTGTCGCAGTTAATAACGTTAAACGCACGATTGTAGACATTTTGTATAAAAACTGTATTCGATAGGAACTACCGGATGCTTTATAAAATCGACTTTCATTAATATAGCACACCGTTGGCTTTTTAGTACTTATATCACACTGTCGAATACGTCACCACGTGCCTCCTTGCACAAACCAAATTTATTATAAACATATATATATTATAATGAAAATCATCATTAAGAAATTTTACTTTGCACTCGTCCGTAAAAAGCATCTTGCCCCACTGATTAATCCCCCAGTTAAAATACTGACGGGAGAAACAATCAGTTTGCACGTTGAACCCTGCTCAGGGGAATTCGAACAACTCGTCGTCTTGACGTTTGCTGGTCTTCGTGCAATCGATTACGTATAGTTTGATCACTGACACGGGTACCCGTCGTCAGCCGCAGCTGGTGCTGTAACTACGGGCCGTTACTGTACGATCTCGACGAGCACTTAGTTGGATGTACCGATCCTCATGAGTCGTTGTTATGCGAACTCTACCTGAACCAGGTCTCCTGGCAACACTGCCAGTATCTTGGCAGCCATTCCATACATTTTGGACAGCTCTTCGAGAAAAACCCAACCGCAAACCCACGTAACGCTGAGAACGTCCTTCTTGAATCATAGTTGTGGCTCTGGTTGATGTAATTGCCTTCGTACTGGTGGCATGATTAACGCGAGATGATCAATGAATAAATTAAAATTGAAAAAGTAATACTTTTTTTCTTAAAATAACCAAAACAAGCTAAGGCAATCAAAGAAAAACATAAGAATAACATCCAAATATTTTTTTCTTAAAATGATGGCCAATAGTTGCAAATTAGGAATATGAAACATAAAATAAAAAAGGCATAAAAGAGATCAAGCACCAAAGAGTTCGTAATATGAATATAATACTACTTATCAGTTACTTTCAGTTTACTAAATTGCACTTAAATGTAAATAAACTGGTGGCCCTTATTTTGTTTTGAGTAGTATATGTGTATATCGTCGTTATATATATATATATATATATATATATATATATATATATATATATATATACCCCATAACTGGTGACTATTACTCTATTAAATAGGACATTGCCTATGGAATATGTGACATTTCTTACTTATTCCATTGGCAATATCTTACATAATTAAAAAAGGTAAAAGTTAGTAAATATTTAATAATAAAGTTAACAAAATGTTTTTATCCTTACCATCTATCTGCATAATACATAAAATATTTCGGCTTTCAAAAAATGACATGCCATTCATAGAACAAGACAGTGGTCACAACAATCTTCTGGCATTTTCAGTTAATGATGTCTACTTCTAGTTTTAGACCTTGTGCATTATTGCACAAGGTCTAAAACTAGAACGCACATTTAACTAAATATATTACAAATAATAAATCAATATTAAGAAAATCATATTGTATTTACACGCAAATGAGTGTCTTCTTCGTTTGCAGTGGTAGTTGTTTTTATTGAATACTGAGGGTACTCAATAAAAACAACTTATACTAACTATACTTTTGTTTTGTTGTTTTATTACAGTTAAAATGGTTTTTTCTTATACATAAGTGTTGTGTAGGAATTGTGCAAACTTTAATACAATAAATGCATTAGCAATAGAACATCTTTGTAGGTGCAGGGTGTGCAATAATTAAATTAGTTTATGATTACACCTTAGTTTATTAGAAAAATGTAACATTGTTGTATATGATTAATAATAATATTAAAAAAAAGAAATTAACAAACAAAAGAAATTAGGGGACAATGGGGACACTCAATTTCACATATTTCTTTTCATCTTATGTGTGATGTGTTTGTTACTTTTTATAGTGACAATACATCTATACTTGGCTGCATTACAGACTATTAAGATACTACATTTTCTACTAGTGTTTTACTGTAATATATGAATTATTACCCTGAATTTAGTAGACAGCAGACAAAACAATATTTCAAATTAGGATATCTAAGGTCCAAGTAAAGTTACAATAAATATCCATAGTGTATTTTGTTCCTTGACTCTACATCCTCATATAATTTTTCCTTTTTTATATTTTTATACACAGCAAGCAATTTCAGCACTTATTTTGACATATTTAAATTATTCAAAATTAACTGATATTATGTTACTTTAAACCTCTTACAATTCTCTAAATGTCGATATTCTCAGATATTTTTTTTTTCAGGTTTTATTTTTCATGCTTAAAAATAAAATTTTAAATGTTATGATTTTAGACTTGAATAGATCCGAAAAAAAATTAATGATTAATATCCAAAGTGTATCCAAAATATTGTAACTCCATTTGGACCCAAGATAACCTAATCTGAAATATTCCATGTCATAATTTATGTAGACATCAACTGAAAATTGTGTATAATTTGGTCGTACTAACAAACAACAATGTGATATGCATACACGTCGTGAACTCATTCAAAGAAGTACCCAAATAACAAAACATTTATATTTGGAAATAGGAAAACAATAAATAATATTTTTAATTAAAGATTAAGTACTACAAAGCAAAAATAAGATATGTAAATATGTGATTCATTATCTTGTGACCAAATTCTAATGTTTGCTTATTCCATATGATGCTAATGAATTAAGCATAGCATACACAAACTTGAAAAATATTTCGTGTTCAAGTAAGGTAGCCAATGTTACTATAATTTCAGTCCAGGATTATTCTTGCGCTTGATTTGTCAATACATTCTATGATATTATATACATTGTTGCTATAATATCATATGAAACACGTCATGATTTTGAGCAAATTAAACAGGTTATAAATGCTAAGTTAACTTACCCAAGTCATCCATCGTTAACTTTTATATTTTCTCTATTTTAAAACCTTTTCAACTATACACCAAGTTATTACACTCTAAAAAAAATCAAAATTCATTCAGTCCACTCAGATTGACAAATACATTTGTATGAACGTTATTAGAAATATTACCTGTAAATACATATAAATTAAAACTTGTTTCAGTTTGTGATTGGCATTTGGTGGTCGGTGACAATTGTAATGTTTATGTCATGTCACATGTGTCATTATTAATGTCATCTGTGTGTATCTTTCAGCAGGTTTAAGGTCTTAGAAGTTGAGAACAGATCTTTATATTTAAAAAAAAGCTGATGCCCATGTTAGCTTAGTACTTAACGTAATATTATTAAAGTATGTTGTAATCAATAATAGTAAATTTACGAAAATTTGGTTAAATAATCATGCATGAATTGTAACGTAGGAAATGTTGTCATCAGTCATGTCATAGACTAAAGTGTTTAATGTCATCTGAATCTGAATTTGACAACTTTCGTCGTCTCGCTACTCATATACTGTATTGATCTTTTGTTGTAAAATACGCCCAGTTAGTTGACTCTTCTTTACACTGAGTAAAAAAAACATGAGTACCACGGGTGAGCAGCTTACTTTAGCGAAAGATATTAAAAGAGCTATCGAATTGTTAGACAAACTTCAGCAAAGTGGCGAAGTGCCTGCAACTAAACTAGCTGCTCTACAAAAAGTTCTGCAAAGTGATTTCTTAAATGCTGTGAGAGAAGTGTACGAACATGTGTACGAGACAGTAGATATTCAGGGTTCTGCGGATATTCGTGCATCAGCAACGGCTAAAGCTACAGTAGCTGCTTTCGCCGCTGCGGAGGGTCACGCTCATCCCCGTGTGGTGGAGCTGCCCAAGACCGAAGAGGGTCTCGGTTTCAACGTAATGGGTGGTAAAGAACAAAATTCCCCCATATATATATCTAGAATCATTCCCGGTGGAGTGGCAGATCGTCATGGTGGTCTAAAAAGAGGTGATCAATTGTTATCTGTAAATGGAGTGTCTGTAGAAGGAGAAAATCACGAGAAAGCGGTTGAATTATTAAAACAAGCTGTGGGGTCCGTGAAACTTGTTGTCCGTTACACGCCAAAAGTTCTAGAAGAGATGGAAATGAGATTTGACAAGCAAAGAACTGCTAGACGGCGTCAAAATTACAACTAATAATTATAATAAAGCTATGTAGCCATGATATTTTTAAATCAACGTTGAAGTATAAAGGCAAGGATATTACTCAATACTTAGAACCAGGTAGGTTCTATTTGTGATGATGATCATAATTTGTCCCATGTACAATAAAATAATGCATGGAATAAAGATTAAAAGATATAAGCATCATTTCATAGTAATAAAATAAAGAGTATTGCTCTAAACTTAAGTCATTAGTATTATAGTTACATTTGCCTCTGAGGGCCAAAGAGAGATTGGAATTTGACCTTACATTCGACTTATCAAACTACAACATAATGGCTTTATGGTGGATAAAATTTAGCTTAATCATATCCTATAGGTCCACTAAAGGAAAATCGAAAATTATTACTACCTAATATACTAAAACCACTTTTCTATTTAGATTTACAATATTAAATTGGTTATGAATGTTATGAATTATAAATATATTATGTAGTTAGACTATGCTGTATTATTTATTATAGCTAATTAAGGATAAAATAAAACTTTAATTAAATGATAAATGTGTTTTCATTCAACTTCTGAAGAATACATAACGTTACCAAGAATCAAAGCCCCCAAAATTATATTTCTTATCTTTATTTGATTTTTTTGCAAGTACTTCATCTGTTTTGTTTTTGTTAATTGTTGTAACTTCTTGTAAATTAAGATATTTTCCAACTCCTTCTCTGAAAACTTTTAAGGGCTGTTTTCTCTTCGGCTTTCCGCTGTGCCCTTGTTCTTCTGCTTGCCTCTTCAAATCTTCTGATCTTTCAGCAACCAGCTAGAAATTTTTGTTTTGAATATTCAAATATTTTATAGTCAGTTAAAACTTAAATGGTACAAGATCCAAAAGTAACCTTTGGTATGGTCCACAGGACAATTTTGCATCTTGATGAATTATTGCACACAAACAAACAGTCCTTTTAGCAATTGAATACAGACACACATAAACATGTGCACAACTGTTGTGTAGACCTTTGACTAGAGTTTGACTGGGCTTTACATTTTTAAAAATTTTAATTTCACTCGCAGTTTCGATTTTGGCCAATAGTAGTGTGAACCTCGACAAAACTATTTGGGCAATATTGTGTGGCAGTCGTGGGCACTTAAAATTGCGTTTTACAAATAAATAATTAAGTAAACAATTGTTTTGGGAGAATAGAACTTACCACTCAACATTTGAAATGACTTTTAGTCATATTATTATATATAGTAAAAAAAGGATCAATAAATTCGTGTTGTAAACAAATTAAATTGATTTTATTCTTATAGATTGGCTGTTATAAAGAATATTGAAGCAAGTTTGATTTTCTTATAAATCGCCATATTTTTGCTATATAATGTTATATCATGAGTCGCCGTTGGTATCAGTTCATCATTATCAGCCCTTTTCGGTCTACTGCTGGACATAGGCCTCTCCCTATGAACGCCATCATGATGACAGATCTCGGTATAACTTATTATAATATTATTGTGTCATAAATAATTGGTTTGATGCAAAAATTAAGGATGAGATGATGACCATAAAATACACCACAGAAGTCTTTGAACACTGGATTCTGTTTTTTCAAAAGGATGGCCTTCATTTGGTGAATATTAGAGAGAATTACAATAAAACTACTTTTACTTTTTTTCAGACGTTTCAGAAATTTTATATCATAATTACGGGTACATCAAAAACTTATAACATCAGGACATCTGTCATATCAGTCCACCTGTGACATGATTGCTGTAAAGCCTCTGAAACGTCGGTCTAGTTAAATAATTAAATAAACCGCGATAGAATCCGTAAAAATAGTTTTATTGTAATGAGTAACATTCGCGTAAACTTAAGACATCAATACTAGAGATCGATGAAAGTAATCGAGTATCAAGAATCATTAACATACAGGAATAGGATTGAGAGTCGAATTATTAGTATAAATGGCCGTCTCTATAGATTGCGTAACTTGGAAGTTTGTTTTACTATCTGTTCATGGGGTTACAGACCTATTCTTTTTTTGACGCGGAGAAACGCTTTTATGCGTCTGCCATCACTGCCCCTGGGTAGGGCCCAGTGGCGTGTGGAGCTCTCGATAAATTATAGTGCCGAATATCCACTAAAACCACAGCGACAGATACTGGGATTGGGACAGTGCTATCTACCTAACCTATATCCTAGAATGGCCGATCGGAAATTTCACAAGCTGCATGGAATTCGGCATCTCTTGACATCTGTTTTATTGTTGTATGAGCTATAGATGGTGCAATGCAGCAATGTCTATTAATTGTGTGTATTCAAATATGAATGAAAATGTTCACAAATAATAAAGTCTAGTATAAACTTTCTAAAATAATAGGAATATATAAACGTTCGTGTTCATAACACGTGAGTGTCGGTTTCGGCCGAAACTGAACCTAGTCCGAAAGTTCGGTTTCGGCTGAAAAACCAGTTCGGTCGGACTTTAACCATCTCCCCTACTTGTCAAACTGGAATTGTGATGCAATATCAGACATAATTTAAAATGAGGTCATGAAGCTTCTTAGATATCATTTTAAGAAATTGATAATACTGCTCCAATAAAAAAAAAAAGTAAAATTGATAATACTGATATAATAAAGTAGCTGATCCGACAGCAATTGTTAAGTCAGGTAATTGCTGCATTCGTTGTCATGGTAACATGTCAAACAGTTTACTTTACTCTACAAGCAATACAAAAATAAAAAAATCATTAAATTAATTTGTTGTGGGTACATTACACTTCCTGCACTCAATGTTACACATTTCTGAACACACCCTTAGGCGTCGAATTTTGCAAAATAACCACTGCCTTATTAAGCATGCAAATTTCTGAGTTCAACTTTAGTTTCAGAGATTTCATGATAAGGGATAATTTTTAACTAAATATTTATTTAACTACAAACAATAATGATACTGAAAATTCTTACATCTAGATTTAAAAAAAACGGATTCCAAAAAAAAAAATCAGTTTATTTTGTAATTACCTGTTCTTCCGCTTCTGCAAATGGATCAACAAATACTTGTCCAACTTCTATAATAATATCGTGGATGGGTCTATCTTTATTGTCTACCTCAATCTGTTCCATAGCATTTAAGGTGTCCAGCCCACCAACGAGCTTGCCAAATATTGTGTGTTTGCCATCAAGTTGCTTGCAAGAGCGGAAGGTTATAAAGCTGTAAATAATGCAATATATATTTAATTTATGGCGACAACGACTTAAAAAATAATGTTAAGATGTAAATCTTCCACTGGAAAATTTTACATATATTAGAGATTTGTCTAGTCTATACCCTCAACGCTAACTAGGTAGACTACTTCCGGTCAAAAATTCAGAACAAAAGTCTTCTACTAATGCTTTCGCCCCGTGATGACCTACGGGGCCGAAACATGACCTCTCTTGCGGACCAGTCGCTTAGGACTGGTCCGCAAGAGAGGTCATGTTTCGGTAGCTCAACGGGCTACTGAACGTGCTACGTTGGGTGTTTTTCTGTTCGACAGAATTCGTAACAAAGTCATAAGGCAGATAACTAGAGTTTCCGATGTCACGCGAAGAATAAGCTCGCCGAAGTGGCAATGGACTGGTCACACACTCAGAAGATCAGATGGTAGATAAACATCTAAGTTTCTGGAGTAGATGCCGCGAGGAAAAAGAAGTGTTTGTCGACCGTTCACCAGGTGGGAAGTGGATCTCCGTGCAGTAGCCGGTCCGGGATGAATACGAGTAGCAGTAGATCGGCCGTCTTGGCGTTCATTAAAAGAGGCCTGTGTCAAGCAGTGGACCGATAAGCGCTGTTAATGATGATGATGATTAGGTAACTCCATGGCAGCGTAAACGGACCGGCGCCAGAGAGCTCTCATATATTACCGACATGGCGTTTCATTCGATTTAGTGAGATCCAGAAGGATCAATTGGATTGAGGTTGAGCAGTGAAGAGCAGGGTCTAACATCCACGATCATTGTTAGCGTAATAATAATGTTGTCCTAGCAGAATTTCGACTGCGGCGGACATCTCTATAGGGACTAGCCTATCTCCACAGAGGCTGCCCCGGAAATATTATAGTGCACAAGTGAGTATGCAGGCACAAGTGTACCCTCATTCTTCTATTCCGATAGGACGGCATCCTATACGAAGGCTGAGAAATGAACCGTCACCGTGTAACACCGCCAACTTCCTAACTGTGGACTCTATTTAGAAATTAAACACTTTCGCACACACAAGTCCCTTCTTCTTATAAGAGGGGTATACAGAGCAGCCCCCCCTCCTCGGTTCAATTCGTTTCACCCAAGGTGTTCTCGATTCACTCCAGGCTACTGAGCCCCACTACCACGACAAGGCATGGACCAAGGTGGGGAACTCATTTTCCCCTGTCCTAACGCCGCCAAGTATTTCACTTCAAAACTTACTAGTAAATAGTGGGCAATCAAATTTTATAACAACATACAACTGTGAACCGTTCGTATTTGGTCCGGAATTGGCCATAGAGAGGACTCCGCGCCCTGTGTGGTGCAGGTTCGGTCTCACCTCGTCTTCAAACGGTTTCTTCCATATTGACTCACCGCCAAGACCCGTTCCTGTTGGATCTCCACCCTGGATCTAAAAACATTTTGTTCCTATACAATTTAAATTTTACAGTTTGTAAATTAAAAACCCGCTAAACTCGTGCAAACTTTCACACACTGGCCATTAAATTTTATAAAGTCTTTTTTTATCCGATGCATTAAATCTAAGAAGTCCAGCTTGAGCTATCCGATAGTTTTGACTATACTTTGACATGTCAATCAACACTTTATTTATTTTATTAAAGTAAATGGGTAAAGGTCATCGGCGATCGTCGGGTTTTCTTTAGATAAATACTTAAAGCGAGAAAAAAAACGACCTTCCCTGATTTGGGCCAGACGCTAGGTGATCCAAACGTGGAGGCGGGTAATGCAACACCTCTGCGTACCGTCTGTTTTTAGTAATTTCTGGTGACCAAGTGGTATCAACAGCTCGCTGGCCGCTTGTGTTATAAACAAAGGCTCCTAGATTTTCTGTAAGTGTAAACGAGACATCGGAGCCTTTTTACGACTACCACCGTCCATGAACACAATGCTGATGCGGTGCCCTCCTTTCCCCCAACCCCAATGGGCCACCAGCTACTCACAAACCGCACGAAAGCGGAACAGAACATGTCACCTTACGACGGGATTGTGTGAGCGCGAGACACCCCCCTGGCCGGGCCAGCCCAATTCCGTTGCATGGGAGGATGTAATGTCAAAAATAATAATGCTTTTATAACACATAGGTAGGTACATATCCAGCCAGAGTTGGACATCAGTCGGTAGTCTTGGCTTGGTGTTCATTATAGCAGCCTATATCCAGCTGTGGACTGGTAGCAGCCGATAAGGATGACGGCAAAGATGCTGATAATGCGGGGTGAGACCAATATAAAAAACGACGAAACTCACCATAAAATTTCTGATAGATCTGTGGAATTTTGTGCCGTTGTAGTAACCATTCGCACAGTGCTTGATAAAGTTGTCGCACGTCTTAGGGCACACGTCACAGTACAGTTCGAAATTCAACTGGCCCAAATTTGTAACCAGCCTAACATAACCTAAAAAAAAAAACACATTTTTCTCCATTTCTTTACAGTAAAATTTACCTAATACATTGGACCATAGAAGTTAGTCTAGTATCAAATCTAAACTTATCTAAAATCTTTATACGCTTTCCACGGGGTAAGACAGCGGTTATTAACCTTGGTAACAACCAACATACAACAGTATATTTTCAAATTACTTTATAAAAATTCTAATATTAGTTTACATGTCAATAAAATCATAGTAGTATTTTAAGTAAGACGGTGCCTATGTCTATCTAATGACGTCCTAGCCGAATTTTGTATACGGCGGCCTTCTCTATAGAAACTAGCCAACTGCGCAGGACATGTTGTAGTGCACAAGTGTGTGCGCAGGCACAAGTGCACTCTCTGTTCCTACATTCTCCTATTCCGATGGAACGGCAAATGCGACACGACCAAAGAGAAATCAGGCGTAGGACCGACGGCTTAACGTGCTCTCCTAGGCACGGGGGTACAAAAACACCAACTTCCTGTGTCCAGACTATTATTACTATTTAGTCCTACACATTACCCGAACCCAGGACTGTTCCTGAACATGCTTACCACTACACTACAAGCCAGTCTATGTCTATGTCGACTGGTCGAGCTTAGCTTTATTGCTCATAGGCTATAAAGTCCGACGATTTGAAGGAAGAAACATACTCCTTAAACAACTACATTTTACATAATAGACAGACAACTAGACATTACTGCTACCTTTCTTCTTAACCCGTTCATATTTGACATCGTCCTCGCATAGGATGGCCGCCTCGTGCACGGTTTCAGGCACCATCGCCGTGGACGTGAAACTCGCCGCGACCATACCAGTCGAGTAATGTGCCGCATTGAACTTATCTGCAACCTGATTAATAAATAATATATTTGAAATGACCTAAGAGTGAAATGACAACAAATATTAGAGGCTTATTAACAACATAATATCACAATTTTCTTTTTTAAACGGGCACTACTCGATCCTGTCACCGTTACTGAAAAGAGCACAAAGGAAAAAGCTAAACATTTTTAGGACCCGCAATCACAATAGTGTTTAATGGAGTTTACTTGCAAAAAATTATGATGATAGGATTGACATCATTTTGTTACAGCCTAATCAGGCCAGGAGGAGAAAAAAATCCACTGCACCAGGCTGAAGTGGCAATCCCACTTTCCTTTAAGTTATAAGTGATATATGATATATCATAAAACAGTGCAACTGCATGTTGACTGGCGTTGGTGATGTACATCTCAGGAAACCGTGTCCTTTGCTCCCATAACACAATTAGACCAAATAATGTACTCGAGTCAAACCTAAGCAGAGTGAGAGTACTCATCATTGAAAAAATTATAAGGGAAACACTTGGAAGCGAGAGGTGCCTACTCTGCCGTGCCGGCCCGATTCCGCTGCAATACAGGATACCGCTAACTCTTAATACAAAACTATATTGTACTTATGAGACAAATACCTTGAAGTCAGATTCTACATATCGCCCCATTACATGGCGGGTATTCGTTTTCAAAAATAACGACATAAATTAGGCGTGTCGAGGGTGCCCCCGTCCCTCGGCCAATTATAATAGGAACCACCAGACCTCCTAGTAACCCAATGAAGCTGTAACTTACGTAACAAAACGGGCTTCTCTACACTTCCACTGCATAAGTTCAGGTCCGCAAGAACAATCAAACAAACATTTTCGTATTTTTTACAATATACTAGCGGTGCTTTTGCGATTTCACCTACATAAAACCTCATTACAATAAAACTACTTTAACGAATTTTATCGCAGCTTATTTCATTATTTTACTAGCCCTATTAAATACATCGCAATAAAATCCGTAAAACTAGTTTTATTGTAATAAGTAACATTCGCGTAAACTTCAAGACTTCAATACATAAAATCTATTCATGAAGGAAACCATCAATATTTTCCTTTGGATTGCATTTGAGAAATGAATGACAAACATAAAGACAATCTTCTTTATTCATATATTAGTAGGCTACTTTAGTAAACAGGCCTCTATGTGGATGTCTTAAATTTACGTGAATATTACTCATTACAGTAAAACTACTTTTACGGATTTTATTGCCATATATACATTTGTTGTAATTGAACAATCCTACTTGATTTTAACTTGTACCTCACCTCTTTCTTAACTTTCTTCTCATCAGGAGCTTTATATTCTCTTTCTAGTTCCCGCAAAATATCTTTTGTTTCAGCTGACACTGACTTCAGCCTTGCATGAGGATCTTTCCTCAAAGCTATTTCCTCTGAAATTTTATATTTGTTATGATAAATTATTTGTAAACATAATAATAATTTCTTTAAAATCGAAAAAGGATGATGGATATGCTATACTCATAAATTAATAAGTTTTACTCTAAGCCTTATTACTCTTTACATTTTCACCAGACAGTTATATGAAATTATTAGTGATTTTATGTTTCCTGCTATAAAAGACACAACAATATACCACGACAGTAAAGTCTGTCAACCAATGGCTGTCGTGATTATGTAAGTGGCACTGTACATTAAAATATATTTAAACGGTCTGATTTTTAATTTAACATTAGGACCTCACCTCCTTATTAATCTCTCCACAAACAAAACTAGACATACCTTCAGTTTCCACTCTTAGATTGTTCTTTATATGATGGAAGTTGGATATGTTGAACTTATTTAAATTATTTGGATCTTGAATAGTAATTATGTCACTTCTTGTGAATGGTGTGTCATTAATAAGATCCTTCCAATTTTTGCCTTTGATGTTGAGTTGTTCAATAGCTTCATAGCAATAAACATTTCCTGTGGGCTGAATGGCAACAATGTGCGAGTTTTTTGTGAATGGTTTGAACAAAACTGGACAGTGATAATCCTCTTCTGCATTTTTGAAAAAATTTAACTTGATTAAACTTTTAACATCAAATTTCTAAAAAATAAATTTTATTTCATTATTATAAAGTAATTGAGTATCTTCATGTGACTTTCGAAACATAACAGTTTTAGATTTGCATAATATATACACAGTATTGATGTGACGAATATCCAATGAACAAGAGAGAACCATTAATTTTCAATTTATAAAATGAATTCTGTCTAGTTATAGTATTATCTAAATTCGTTGAGATTCTCTTAGATACACATTGTCAGCTTATTAGTACTTTAAGAAGCAATTTTACTCCTACTAACACCAGCATTTAAAGAGAATCCATTAAAATGACTAATCAACTGGTGTTAATATGTACAGAAAAGTTAAGATCAGTATTTGTATATCTGAAGATATCGACACCGAACACCTGTATTCAGATTCATGATACACTTTCTTAAAGATCCAGCACATTATTAATACAGGATAATAAAATAATAAAAAAATGCATCGGCATAGTAATGATGTGGATGTTCATGGGAATTGGTAGTCATAAAAAGGCTCCAATTGCTTCTTTGCCCCTATTCAAAAA
>JAFELO010000067.1:353275-397940 GCA_017140195.1 Eumaeus atala
GTCTCTATCCCGGACCGGCTACTGCACGGAGATCATCTTCCCACCTGGTGAACGGTTGACCAACACTTCGTTTTCCTAAATGCGGCCTCCACTCCAGAACCTTACTGGCCTATCTGCCATCTGCTCTTCTGAATATGTGACCAGCCCATTGCCACTCCAGCGAGCCTATTCGTCGCATGTTATCGGATTCTTTAGTTCTCTGTCTTATGACCACGTTACGTCTTATGAATTCTGTTGGGCAGAGGAACACCCAACATAGCACGATCAATAGTCCATTCAGCTACCGTAACCTTGCGGACTAGTCCTGAATTAAGAAGCCATGTGTCGGCCCCGTAGCTCATCACGGGGAGAACGCATTTCTTGAAGACATTCGTCTTTGTGATATATTTAATATATTTTTATATTTAGCTATGTCGATGTCATGTCGATTTTCAAGAATATTAATATTTTCCAGAGCAGGCCAATCATAGCGGAATTGCATGATAATACGCAAATAATGAACACGTACGCGTAAACCATGTTTAAACACCTTGGAAGTTTTAACAGCACGTATAAAACACGACTACAATTTTGCTTCTGAGTTTTTCCAGCAGATTTTCAGTGTGAGCAGTTTATTCTGACGATTTATTTTTATTATTGCTCTGGCAACTTTTACCGGTTTTTTATAAACATGTCGGAAAGTGGTTGTGCATTGTGATTTGTTAATTTCTTTAATCCTAAAAAAATATCTAGTGTTACATTTTTGGTTATTATAATAATTTACTTTTAAAATTGTACGCATAAGCATGTTTAAATATAAGTAATATCAGTAATCTAAAAATACAAAACTAATGGTTTATTTTGAAGTGTGTGCGTCTTTGATTTTCAGATTGTTGTTGGTGAGGGTGAAATGTGGTAGAAGAGGATCAAAGTTCTAAGAATTAAACTCATTGTTTCACACGTTCTAAGTTTTATAAGGTACAAATGGGTTATTACTCACGTAAGCTGAGTGATATTTATGTAATAATTTTACTAAAAGTAATAGGCTACCATTACGCTTTACAGTTTGAAGGATCTGTAACATCGAAGTTTCCGTTCTCCTAACACAAAGTATTTATATTTTGGATATTTATTTGTGAAGCAAAACACGTGTGTTGAGACATATCTATATCTCCTTAATTTACGTTTCTGGCGAAGTTTATAATAGTAAATTATCGGACAACGCTAGCCTACAAGATGGCCGACTGTTATTCGTAAGGTAATAATTTATCTTTTTTCTTTATCTTTGCTCGCCATTGTAATTAAAATTTGTTTGACTACATGCGTAAACGTGTTGTTTCTACTAAATACACTTTTAGTTTTGATTAGTGACAATTTCATTAGAAAGCCTTTGTTCTGAAAGATGTTTTGTGTCATAAAAAGTTCAGTCAACTCTTAAACCTGTGAATTAATTTGTTGTTATTGCTGAACGATTTAAGTTTCATATTCCGATATACCTCTATATATAACACTTATTTATAAAAACTGCATTTCTAATTCATAGTTATTTCTTTATAATCAAAATATACTAAATCACAATACAACCAAAATATGTCTTACATAGTAAAAAATCTGGAAAAATATATAACTATAAAATAAAGTTTAAAATTATATCTCAGAAATATGACACTTTTTTAACTCTATTGCTTTTTTGCAAGCATTTCTAAGTTTATTTGGAGCTTCTTATTTTGTAGCAGAGTATGTTCATAATTTCTTTTAGATAATGTCTGGTGCATCTGGTTCTTTAGGAAGTGGCACGGGACACAACAGAGGGACTTCAAGTGATATTGAGAACAAAGCAGATAAGGAAAATAAATCTAATCCAAAAATGTCCAAGGCACTTGGTACCTCGGCTAAGAGAATCCAGAAGGAGCTTGCAGAAATTACTTTAGATCCACCACCAAATTGCAGTGCTGGACCCAAAGGAGACAATTTATATGAATGGGTCTCTACAATTTTGGGACCTCCAGGTTCTGTGTATGAGGGTGGAGTTTTCTTCTTGGACATACATTTTTCGGCTGAATATCCATTCAAACCTCCAAAGGTACAACATTTTTGTGCTTTTTACATAGAATATACATTCATTAATAATATTCATGAATTAAAGTTACTAATTTTATTCATGAAAATAAAATTACTTTTATGGATTTTATTGTGGTTTATTTAATCATTTAACTACCCCAATGTTTCAAAAACTATTAGCAACTATAGTTATCAGTTAGTTAAATTATTAAATAAATCATGTTAAATTGTCTTTTTGTGTTATATGGCATAAATCAAAGTAGCCACTGGCTAGATAGTTTAATTCAATCATAGAGCTATTTTCAAAACTTACTTCCTTTTTCGTAGACTACATAGATCATAATATGAAGATGGCAAATTTGAAATATTTTCAGTTGGCATTTTTCTATTTATATAAACAATGTTTTCTTTGAAAAATATCCAGTTCTAGCTCAGATTTGTTTATTTTCGTATATTTTTCATTCAATCTATCAAAATTTGACGTATACAGGTACATATAGCTTAGTTTTGTCTTATCACATAACTCCAGGGATGCAGTGGTCAGGTCTAATTCTGATTGCTACCTAAGGGCCTACTACACCATCCCTTTATTATTGGTTCCCTTGAAGAATAAAGATAAAAGAAAGAAAATGTATAAATAATAATGTAAGGTATTAAAATTGAAATTAAGTAAAAAAATCTCAGCATATATGGGTTAACACTCAATGCAAAACCTGATATGTAAATATGTTCAGTTTAAGTGTTCTCTGTTCTAACCTTACATAGATAACATATTGAAAAATATAAAATGTAAGTGTTTAGAATGTGAAATCCATTATTTATATATAAAAAAAAAAAAACATAATATTGGGATGCAATGGAATAAAACTGGTTTCAGAATAAAATTTATGAAGAGGTGAATAATCAGATACATTCAATATTTATAACACAGAAAAGAAAATTAAATAAGTTATTAAAAGAAAAATGTAGGATACTTTTTAAAAATACTAACTAAACTTTTTATCCTAAGATAGTAAATAAAACATCTATTAGATTTGATAAAAATGAGAATAATTTATTAGAGAAGGCACTGTCCTTTGATAAAACTATCACAAAGAGCAATAGATAACCTAGCAGCAGATTTTCAAGTAGTGTCAAATGATCATAAATTGATACAACAGTCTTGTTCTTTAGTACTACATAAGTTAGAATCGAAAATTAAAATTGATAATAGTATACCGGATGACACAAACACATTGAAAAATACAAAAAGAAAAATTAATCAAAGCAATCTTGTAATCACCAAAGCCAATAAAGGAAATATAGTAAACAGGATTATGGTAGTAAAATCCAAACAAAAATATTGATAAATTTGAGATTATGAGAAAGGATCCCACAGAAACTTTTAACAGAGACATGAGGAGTATAGTTAATTCATGTGTCAGCATTCTGAAGGATTTAAATAAACTTTCACTCGTCCAAATGAATTCAATAGTACCACGATTGTAAAGTTTATACAAATTACATAAAGATGAGGAAACAATAAGACCCGTAGTGTCATACACTACAGCACCTGCTTACACATTGGCTAAACAGTCTAATTATCTGTTTAAAAATTTGACAAAATTTTACCAAACACATACCATTAAAACAGTGTAGACCTTGTAGATAAAATAAGAAATATTACAATACCAGCACAGGCCATATTAGTATAGTTTGTTTTAAATAATTTATTTACTAGCATATCTGTAAGCGAATGTCTAGAAGTAATACATGAATATATGTGTACCTCTAATTAGGAGGCACAACAGGTCATAGATTTAAAAGCAATTCTTAAGGTATATCTGGAACAAAATTATTTTACTTATAATGGTAAAATTTATAAATAAAGGGATGGGTTCACTATTGATGGCCCTTTGTCTCTGTTATGTGCAGATATATTTATAAATCGTTTAGAGCATGAAATATTTATTTCACTCATTTCACATTTCTCTGGACAGAAGATCTCTACTCATTAGACAAGTTTTTTTATTATATAAATAACCTTAATACAAATATTAACTTTATAATGGAAATTGGTGCTAAAATTTTGAATTTTTTGGATTCGACGTTAAATGTAAATACTGACAGACCGAAGTTTAAAATATTTCGAAAACCCACATACAGTGATAACACGCCGCGTTCCATGCATTAGTTCATAGACTCTTGAAATTCTACTCAATGAACAAGATTATAAAAATGAACTTAACACAATTAAAAACCTTGCAGTGAGTAACTTATATAAGTTGCTCATCATAACCGTTACATACAAAACCGATACATAACAAAATCATAAAAAGAACCAATAGAGCAATCGTCGAAAAATTGATTTATTCAGACAGGAATGGATGAACCCATATATATGGTATTTTAATACGGTCCTTTGTTTGACCTACCGATCTTTGAGAATAATTAGCAGTAGTGAAAGAAAAATAGCCTTCTATTCAATGGGTACTCTAAAACACGCATTTGTAATATTAAGGGCAAGATACCTATAGAGGACCAGAGTGGAGTGTGTAGTTTAACATGTGATACGTGTGGAGGTGTTAATGTTGGGCAAACTGTTAAGAAATTTAAAGCTAGACTTAGGAACACATTTCCGTATGGAAAAATAAAGCTTACGGGTTCTACATTGACTGAACATCTAAACAAAGAAAATCGTTTATTTGATAAAAACAAAAACACACGCATGTAACAAGAAAAGGCAAGAAAATGGACAGTCCAGAAACATTCGAAATAAATCGTTTAAAAAATCACACATTCTCATAAATAATCCACAATGTTTACAACACTCGTGCACTTTAGATAACTATTTATAATATTAAACTACTTCACTATTTATAATACCAATTATATTTAAAGTAACTTATGATTTCAATGTTAAGTTTTATTATTTATTATTTTAATATTTGGACATAAAACAGTCATTTATTTATCAATAGATTTAATTAACTGTAACATTTTGTGTGATGTATTTCATTACTTTGACATATTTCAAAATTATGAATAATATCTAAAGTGTCTAATATGTGTAATATTATTATTATAATCAACTCTAGTAAGTTTAAAAATATATGAACAATTTTTACATTATACTATGCATTATTGATAATAATGAGTTGCAGAAGTGTGTGCTATCACACTTACATTACATATAGGCCTCCATAAATTATGTCGATCGTTCACTAGGTGGGAAGACGATCTCCATGCTGTAGCTGGTCCAGGATGGATGCGAGTAGCAGGAGATCGGGCATCTTGGCGTTCATTGTGAAAGAAGCGTTCATGTCCAGCAGTGGATAGATAAGGGCTGACAATAATGATGATGACGAATTTTAGGATTTTCCGCTATTGATTCCTCCAATCTGTCATTACATGTTTTTAAAATATTACAAATATATTAGAATATAGATATTAAATAAAATACCACTTATTTTTTTGGTATTACAACAAACACAAGAAAATGATAGATCTGCAAGCATGCATTTGCTGACAACAAAATTTTTATACATAAATTGTGACAGAGTAACTTTCTAAGGTTCATATATATTGTTGTTTCAGGTTACATTCCGCACTAGAATATATCACTGTAACATTAACAGCCAAGGTGTCATTTGTCTCGACATACTAAAAGATAACTGGTCTCCCGCACTTACTATTTCAAAGGTCCTATTATCTATATGCTCACTTCTAACTGATTGCAATCCAGGTATGTATTGAATATTTTACTATCATTTCTCACTGGTTTTCAATTACAATTTTATTTTTACGTATTAATATTATGGTGAAAGTGCTGTCCGAATCCATGCAACATTGATTATTTGAGGAAATTCAAGATAATAAATTCTTCCACTTTGGTACACCCCAATAATATTTGGATTATATAAAAAAATTGAAGTAAAAGCAAAGAATGATTTCTTTTTAGAAATATAACACAATAAATATACATTAGGCCATAATTTAGTGTGTTTACACTTTCCATGCTCCTTGTAAGTTTGTCTGTTAATTTAAGAAGTTGAAACTTGTAGTTACAATTTACAGAGTTTGTAGTTACAATTTACAGAGTACAGAGGAAGAGGAGTTGGTAATAAGAATTGTTCCACCATATGTTCTTTCTCTCTTATCTTTTAATCTAACATCCTTTGATACAAACTTATGATCAATATAATTGTCATGGTCCAAAGCCATGAGCAATATGCTTACCACTTTCTGTAAGTCGCAAGTGTGAGGCGAACCACTTAGAAATGTGTCACAGGGGATCCAGACATGTTGGCACACATTGATGGAGGCTAAAATCCCACCTCACCATGGTTCAAGCCTTGTCTTGGCGGTGGGGCTCAGTAGCCTGGGGTGGTCAGTAGCTCTTATAAGGAGAAGGGACAAAGGAGCTAAAGGTGGCGGGGCCTTTGCGCATGGGGCAAGGGGGTGGGGATGGTAACCTTACCCCATTGCACTGTGCCAAAGTCGGTGGGGTTGTTCTATGGTGAAGGATAACCCCATCTGTGGAGGTGGCGTCGGTCTCTTCGGGGGCTGACTAGCGGTCGAGGTGCCCTGATGATATGTTGTTTCGGGGCACCTCACCAAGGGCGGCACTGGTGGAAGTCGCGGTGGTTTTTGACGGTATTCGGCATAATCATGTATCGCGAGACCCACACACCACTGGACCCCATCCAGGGCTGGTGAAGGTTAGGAACAGAAAAAAAAGGCTAATATTCCAGCCATGAATTAGGAAATCTTAAGACGTAGGGGCAGTGCACCTTAATTTTGCTATTTTAGCACACTAAAATGATTAGTGACAGTGTTTTTATTATTACAGCGGATCCATTAGTAGGAAGTATTGCCACCCAGTATCTGCAGAACAGAGAAGAGCACGACCGCATCGCTCGCCTCTGGACAAAGCGCTACGCGACATGATTGCACTGCCGGATGCCAGACACAAACATACTCAACACCTTATTTTCTAAATCCATCCTGTTCGTGTTAGATGTAAACTAACGTACCCCAGTCCGCATATGCACTCTTTAAAACATATTTTACACCGCAAGGTAACATATAATCAGTGTAAAGTAAGTCAGAACCGATGTTCCTAGTTTTAATGGTAATATGTTATAAAATGTGCATATTAATTGACTTAGCTTTACATACGTTCGGTTGCAATCAGCGTGGACTTCGTTTTAAATCTCGAGAGCAGTGGGACTGTATTATTTTAGGTGATGAGTTGTTTATTTACAAATCAAATTTAGTTCACTATGTTTATATCCAGTGATAATAAGTACTATAAAATCATATATTGCATAGGCTAAATTAGTTAATTGAGTCAATTTTTGCCGCAAGATGCATTGATCTCAAACACTACATGAACTGTTACTATTTAGGTATCTATCTGATTGAATTATCATTTGTAATGACACTCGGCAAAAGCTTTGTGATTGGTTTGTATAAAAATTGTGATCATGTTAGTTATAAAGAATTACTGCCAATATAATACTACTCAATTTTAGTGTTCTCCGTTTAGAGAATTTTTAAATTTCCTTTAGCTAAATTCTAACGGTTTTATAACAAACAGTTTCTCCGCTAGTTTATTAATGTTCTAGTCGAGATATTTGTTGCAATACAACAAATATAATTATTGTCTATTCTTTGTGTCTTCTCTCCATTTGCGACAAATCATTTACCAACAGATGCTTGTCAATTCAAGTATATTATAAACATATTTATTTTTATAGTAAAAGAGCATTATGACCGCAGCGACGTCTCGGGGAGTGCGCTTCCCATCCGTTTTTCCTTTCACAACATTGACATATCGAGTTGCAATAACCGACTTCCTTGATACTTTGAAACGTGCCAAATCCGCTCAGGCACTTCCGTACGTGTGGCTCGTCTACTAAAATATTCCGTTAATGTAAACAATCGTTAGATGTAAGTTATGTTAGGTAATGTATAATGTATGTCTTAACCCTAGTATATAATATAGGCACTAGTTCTGTAATTGTTAGCTAAATGTATGTCGCGCGTATATGAATGTTTTCGCTGTGAGGTGTACGACTCTAAATATATTAGGACTGGTGCTGTGAGGTTCAAATGCTGGCGACATACGGAAAGAATACCGTATCTGTATTCCTGACTGTAGCATATATTGTGTCGATGTGATTTTTTAAATTATTTTATACTGAGCGCGTGTCCGGCACGAGTCACGGGCGCCACCGATGTTCCTCTGAACCGATGTTTATAAACTCTCAACCCTTATAATCATCCTTTGTTAAAATTTCTAACATGGCATAAAATAGCGAAATAAAAAATGTGTGTAATTAGAACACAGAACGTTGTTTTATTGTTTGTACCTTGGCCAGTCGCCCTTGTGCGGGTGTACACTTGACATGAATCTAATGGTCTGCTGGTCCCATGGACTTTGGTCCATTTGAACAGACATCAATACTACCATTATTCCCAAAGGAACTAAAATTTGAAAGTGAAATTTAGTTCTTGCTAATATGCGGCGGCGTTGATGTCTTCGTGTCTCACTCCCACATTTTTCATTTTTTCCATAGGTATCGGCAATCCATGTTTAGTATACATATACTTCAGATCAGTGAGCACAGCAAGACAATAAAATGATAAAATAAATCAAATGAACATTGGACTTTCGGAAATCTAAACCTGACCTGAGAACACCCGCCTGAGCTAACCCGGTGAGCTCGTAGGAGCTGCACATACGCTTGTGATATCCAAAATCTCAAACGCAAAGACGTTTTCTTCATGCCAGTGTTATTTGGCCGACTAGTTTAGCGACATGTAATTATAAGTGCTACACCCAAATTATATTATTTTAGAAAATAAGTATTTACTTATGTGAAGAAACACAGAGAGGCCTTTCATATTTTTTGTTTGCGTTGACTGATGAAGTTTGTTCTTTTTCCTATGATCCAAAGATTGCAGACCCGACCACATATATTTTAGCGATGGAGCGACAATACATCTCCCCTTCCTGTATTGTCTAGAATTTCCACTAGTGAGTAGTGGATACTGCGTCGAATTCTTGTAAGGCTTAAGGCTAATATAATACAATAGGTATAATAGGCTACAAGCCTGATAGTTTACTAGCATCACCTCGCGTATATATTGGTAGTCATGGTATACGACCTTATAGCCTTTTTCGTTTGATGGATGAAATATTTAACAAGAATTTGTCAATTCGGGCCAGATGTTCCTGAGATTGTAGAGTTCAAACAAAATCTTCAGTTTTATATTATTAGTTAAGATAGGTGGTCACCACCGGTCCTGGTTGAAATCGATGGGTGTGTGGCGCTCGCAGATGTACTTCATAGTCACTAAAACTCATCGGAGCCTCGGCCGCCTATACTCAGGTGCTCAGGTCCTCGACCACTCGCCAGTCCCCCGTAAGGACCCGGATCTCACCAAAACACGTATACGACGTGAGGGCTGCGCAACGATTCGACATCATTCACGTCAACAGGTTCCCGCCCCTGACCGCAATTGAGAGAGGCGACAGTTGTTGCGCGCAGCGCCTCCATCGCACATCCGTCGTCGGGAGAGGCAGGCCATTTTCCACTCCTCTGGCGCGCACTGCGACCTCGGCACGTGAGGGATTTGCGATTGCGGCGTTTCCACCGCTATTGTAACGTACTTTGCAACTGCATTCCCAAGACCTTAAACTTGCGGAGGTAATTAATATTTGACATAAAGTAGGTGTAAAAGTAACCAGACATGGTTACTGTTTTGTCAACGTTTCAAGCTATGATGCGCGTACAGCTTATTGACACATTGAGAGCACCGCAATGCGGCACTAAGGAAACGACTGACACATGATAGTAGCCGAATCGAGCCGTCACATGCGGGGACTATCCATTTGGTCAATGACGCACATACATACATCCCTACAACCAGCAGATTTTGGCTAACAGTTGCTACGTCATTCAACAACTTTAATGGTGACTCAAGAGCATCTATCTACATAGGTACTTTGACAGCATGGACGCGACACCACTGCTCGTGAGAAGAGATAACTTTTTAATAATAGGTAGAGGGCGAGAAATCCGTCATTGGGGAGATGTAATGACCAGCGACGCCCATTAACATCCGTATATGCGTTGTCCTACTTCACTCCATTCCCCCGGAGGATACTCACAAACGGCACAAAATGCGACACCATAGACATTACTTTCAAGGTACCTCCGCGGTCGTGCGGTCACAATTTGGATGCAATGCCATGGCACTACCCTATACTAAGTAATCCAATTCACCTGTAATGTGTTAGTAGCACTGGTGACTACAAAGTTTACTCAATAAATATATCATTGCGTACAAAAAAAAACTACAAACAAACACGATAAGATAGTAATAACACGAGGTACACGACCTCACCTAGCACCCGCTGCAAACAAATAAGTACAAAGTATTATTAAATAGTTACCGGGCACCAGCATACTAAGTATAATTGGGCTTGGTAAATAATGACTATTAATTAAATAATTACTGAAGAAATCCCGTTTTTAGGGATCTGGACCCAAGCGTAAAAATGGGACTCAATTAGTAACCTTCGATGTCTGTCTGCCTGTCACTAGGCTGTAACTAATGAACCATCAACGTCGCAATGGGCTCACATATAACAAATGTTTTTTTATATATAATGGATACGGAAACCTTGTACGACCCGCACTTGGTCGGTGTTTTAATATTGATAATAACGATCTCACGAATTGGAATTATTTTTTTATACCAGCATATAATCTTCCCCATAACTATTTTGTACGTGTGTACATCACCTAATTTCTTTGAAGCGACTGCAACGATTTTGTTGGAATATATAAACAGAATACAGGTTTGAAATTGAAATAAGATTCAATTTCAAAACTTTGTTTACAGTAATTCTTTTTATTTACAAAAAAATGAAAGAAGTCTGCTTATTTGTGAAATATCGTTCTCTGCGCAATGAGCACGCGCGATTTGAAGGACCAAGATAGTAATGCAATCACATATTCCTTCTCTATTAACCAACACCGACACTTGTAGTATGCCTGCCAATGTATTCCTATGATGACAATGCATGATTGGTAGCAGTTACTCAAAAATACTTAAATCTGTTACAGAATTACTCTTGTAACAATTTAACGCTTCTGTTTGTACCCTTTTAAAAGTGTTTCTACATTAGAGGTGTGTGCGTTTAATAAGCTGTTGCACTTTCGTGTTTTTATGCAAGTGTAAACCTTATTGGCTGTATAATATTAATCAACGCCCATAAAGATTTATTTAGAGAACAGATTCCAAATGTTACACTTTATTTCTGTGTTCATAACGCTTTATTTGTTTACCACTAAAGCTAGGACTTAAAAATATGAGGAATAAAAAAAAACAAGGCTAAGGTGCACAATATACACATTTATTAAAATATACAATTTAAGAACGGTAAATCTATCTTTCTAAATAAATTACGATTCAAGATATAAATTTAAAAACACTTACATTTTCCATTAAGACAAAGATCTAGAATCATATACATATAAGACGTGCCTACAGCCTAGTAATGGAATAGACGTTCCGTGCATTGGTTTTGACACTTCTATTAGAAAAATCAGTCTTCAACGCGTGAGCACACCTGATGTATCTTCTTATAAGTGCTTCCAGCTTGCCGTCTAATGTATGTAATACAACACGTAAAAAGGGGTGGCCAACCAGTCGACATCAAATATAGCCCTACTACTTATTCTGTCTCAAGTGACATATCAAGAAGTATCTACTTGGTAGAAGACAAAGCACTTCTGCTGTAAAGGTAGGTCTTAGCTTAAATAAAAATGGTCACCCCTTTAGCACAGCTTGAATGATACGGGACTATAAATCTAACGTATAACATTATTTATAGTACTACATACATTGTTGGAGTTGCCCGTATATATATTGAAGGTGCCTGCTCTAAATATTATCATTAGTATATATAAACGTCCAAACTCTTTTTGAAATGGCAACCCCAAGTGAGATTATCACTTAATCTGCTAGATCTGATAATAATTGATGAAATTAAGTATCATTATTAAATATGGTTAACATGAATGAATTGATAAGGACAATTTTTGTTTCTAACATTATGATATAACATATATAATTGGACAAAACTAAAACCACTTTCACACTAAATAAGTCTTTTACGATCGACATTTCCCAGGAAATTATCATTTCATCATTTGTATTCTTCCTTCATGCCGTAGTTTACATGTTACCAGCAAAAACAATTCAGTGTGAACAAGATTTTACACCAGACTAAGACTATATAATAATCAATCACACACAAATTTCAATGAAAAGGTGAATTTGCACATTTTATCTTAAAACAAAATTTTATAAAAAAAGGATACGCATAAATAAAGTATACAAAATAAATACAATATATGCCGTGTATCTACGGTACCCCCGCCTTGTACTCATGTAGCACATAGAAACGTAAATCTAATACAAGGTTGGAATTGCACTTCAACTTAAACAATGTTTATAAATGCGAGGGTTGAATGTTCTGGAACCTCTGGCGTCTACACGGTCTCGTACTGGCTGCGGATGGAGCGCGCCAGGAAGCAAGCGAACATCACGCCGAGTAGCTGGAAACACATTATCTTATGTAAATAAAGGGCATAGCTGATCGACTTATATATCAACAACGCACAGCCGAAACTTGAATTTTGGTACACTTAAATAAACCTTCATGTTGCAAGTGTGCACTAGTAAAAGCATTTTTCGAAAATTTATCACTTCTTAGAAGTGTGAAAATTGCGATATTTTCCAAATTATACAGCTAATATTGAAATGTGAATCAAGTGCGATGTTTGGCGGTCAATAAGCCCTGGTTCGCACGAGTGAAAAGCCTTACACCATGGTCTGAGCCGTATGGGCACCCATATGTTCCATTTCAACGCCTAATGCGTGTTGAGAGTAAAAAATTGCGAACCGCCAGAGGATTTTCATGACTACTGACTCCCATAGACCATAATTGTTTTCCAGATGTTTCACTCACCTCCTCCAATGGGCTTGTCACAAGCTTCCCTTTATTTTATAAGAGGGGGCAAACCACAACTTTGGATGACTCCGATGCCACTAGACATCGCATAATTGTCATGCGAACGTGTTGTCATGTAGCATCGAATACTTGCAAACCGCAACAAGACAGCATAATCGCGACCCTGTGATGGTGTCCTGTGAGCGGGAGGTAAAATCGACAAGTTTTGCACCGCGTTCTAGTCGGCTACAGTGGTGCCGGTTAAGTCCTAGCGTTGGCTTACCTGCACAGCCGCGATGCCCAGTCCCACACCGCCCAGCACCAGCGCCATGTCCTTCATGGCCTGCAGGATGAAGGGGTAGCAACCGTCCTTGTGGAAGTCGGGGGAGGCGGCGGTGCAGGCGGCGAGCTTGTTGTCGGTCACCTCGGCACTGCTGCAGCAGGTGTTGGGGATTTCCAGTCCGTTGCTCTTCCAGTCGTCGGGGCCGTTGATGCCGCAGCATTTCAACTGTCACACCAATTATTATTTATAGTAAAATCACAATATTTTTTCATACCTCAGTTATATGTATGGGGTTAAGAATATTATGCTCAAAATCCATACTACATACCGATGTATGGATTTGAGAATTACATTGTAGCGATTCATAAAATATATCTTCCTTCCAAATTTCAAGCATATAGTACCTACAAGACAGACAGACGCAAATGACGAAACTATAAGGGCTTCGCCTTTTGCAATTTGGCTGCGGAACCATAAAAACTGCTCTGGGGCCGTTAAATAAACTAGTATAATAGCAACACTAAATGTTACGGAATATAGACATTACTGAACAACTTACTGGACTTGGAGACGTAAACGTATCGCATAGACACCACAAGTTAGGTAAAGTAACATTTTCAAAATTAAAGTTAACGGTGACATTTACAAAGTACTGGCAATTACTAGTTCGCAAGACAATTACTTGAATAATGAATATATTGAATTTATTTATTTATTATCTGATCATTATCCAATATTCATAATGTGTATAATGTAAGTGATAACGCAGCTTTGTAAATGACTTTTGAGATTTTTGTCATCATTTTACTAAAGTGTGCCTTCAATCAAAAGAATTACTTTGTGTAGTTTATCGAAAAATACGAGGGTCAGTGGCCAACAGAAGGGTGACGTGCTACCAGGTTAGGACAAACTTAGGCATTGGTATGAGCCTCCATAATTTGACTGAAGCCCAAAAACTCCGTCGCGTCGATTGGTGCCGTGAGATGCCACAGCGATTTAAAGAAGGTGGCTCAAATGATTTGTTCCACATACTGACGGGACACAAAAGCTGCCTTTACTGTTCTAATCCGTAAACAAAAAGTCAGAAAGGTCAGGGGGGTTGTATCCGAGGAGTCGCCAACCAAGCCCACTTCTCCGGAAGTACAGTTTAATACGCGACAATTGTTTAGGACTTAGAAAAAATATTTACTGCAGAGTGGTACACTATTGTTTTCCCCTTGTCTTGGAAAAAGTTCGGGAAACACGACCTCGCAGAAGAACCCTCCTTCATCATGACTACGCCTCGTCCCGTAACCTCCGGGCGAACAATGAAATACTTGATGAAACGGAGTTACTGGGTCACTCGCCCGGGGAAGAAGGAAGTAAGGGCTGCGTTTCAAAAGGCCATCGAAAAATGGGAGTTTTAGATGCCCTCGTAAGTGCAAAAAGAGATAAAGCCATGTTGCATTGAAGCCGAATTTGAGCAATACGATACACGAGTAACTCTTGGTCACGGTGCCAGCTATGTTGTGGTGTTTCGTACGAGTTTCCGGTGGCACATTGCTGGTAAGGAGGGCAATACGTGGAGAACAATTACGTGAAAGCTCATGGGCGTCGGTAGTCACTAAAATAGTCCAACTGCTCTTTTGCCCTCTTTATACTTTAAACAAAAAATATATGTTTTTATACAAAAGTTTCTTTATCTCAAACAACACTATTCATGCTTATCGCGCCCCGTCACTCCCAGCTTATCACCTACTCACCCGGCGGTACTGGGAAACAACGCTGATACAATTAGCATTTCGCATTAGTTTATACACACACGCCCACACATACCCATAGGTAAAATAATGTCGTCCATTGTATAATCTGTTCAACATTTGTCCCGAGTCTCTTAGAAGGCAAGGCGGCATACCCATCGCTTTCAGTCTATGTTACGTATATTTGTAGGGCCACGCTGCATTGCAGCAGAATTGGACCGGCATGACCGGGGAGGATCATCATCACATCTCGCTCGCATTAAAGTGACAGCGGTACTGTTGCATGTTGTGTCGTGCGTTTTACGACTTTATCCTGACCCCCTCGACTCGTAGGGACTAGAGGAGCAACATATCAGCATTGTGCGGATGTCTATGGGCGTTGGTAATATATTAAGCAGCGTATCAAACGTTTCAACTTCTCGTTTGCGCCTTGTACTATAAAATATATATAAGCTAGTGGTAGTCCAGGTGGGCCGGCCCGATTCAGCAATGTTGTGTGCGTATGAAAGAAAATCCACTTACGTCGGTTTGAATGATATCAAAGTTCTTCTGGATCTTGGGGTCAGTTTTGTAATGTGCTATGGAGGAATTGAGAGTATTGATGATGGAGGTCTCCAGGTCCTTGTGCTTCACGTACCCGGCGATGCCCACGGCCATCTCGGCAATGAATATGAGCAGCAGGAATACAGAGAACTGTAACAAAGTACGTGTCATGTTAACAAGCGAAAGAAAATTTGATAATTTTATTTCTGACAAAATGTTGAGACGATCCCAGAGGGCGACCCAAGGACTCCGGCCCCTCAAACCCCAAATCTACCCAAAATAAAATTCTCAAATTCGCCACTTAATTTACTGGTAAGTCTCCTCCAAATTGTTTGTTATATAGATTTGTGGTTTTAAATTTTCAATTCAAGCTTCTCGAGGGAACTAATTCATACATTTAAAGTTAAAATGTACCAAGCAAAAATCTTTACATCATTATTTATCTATACATAAGTACACACACAGCCGTTCCTAAGTTACGGCTACGAGCCACGAGCTTGTACATTAGTACACACACAGCTGTGCTTAAGTTACGGCTACGAACCACGAGCTTGTACATTAGTACACACACAGCCGTGCCTAAGTTACGGCTACGAGCCGGCCTAATAATAATCACAATAAACACGTTAAATACATTAGTATACACCACTTATACGATTCTATTGCAGATTGCGTATTTCTAATTACCATCGTGGTAGGTACTACTAGATATAGACGTTTCCCTATGGACTCCAATGTAATTCTGTTACGGTCATCTAAACTTATTACTTTCCTAGCCATACAGCAATGCAATACCCTTCTCGTTTTCTTAGAATCATATTCAAGATGTTATGACTATATAATCTTGAGTACGCCCAGCGAGGTCGGCAAGGTTCAAAACGAGACTTCGAGTACTAGCACCCACGAGTCACTGGGTCAGGCGAGTAGCGTACAAGGACGTGGCGCGATTCAAACTTTGAATTTTGAAGTGCTGGAAAAGTCAACGCAAAATTTTTTGTGGCTTGGCATTTTCGTCGTTCATTGTGATAGTGTTTTATACGTATTTGTGAGGCCCTGTCCCATAAAAAAGGGGATCAGATGCGGTTTGTAAAACCTATTAAGTGCCTAAGGGTTCGAGAAACTTTCCGTATATTTAATTTTTTAATACTTGTGTTTTCATAACCTTTATTTTTTCGCAGAAGCGCGGGGAAGCGCATTTACGCACCATCATCGGCCCTGGGTGGGGTCCAGTGGTGTGTGTGCCGAATACCCACAAAAACCACCGCTAGTGCCATCAGTGCCGCTCTTGGTGAGGTGCCCCGGAACTACAATTATCAGGGCACAGCGACGGCTAGTCAGCCGCCTAAGGACCAACTCTACCTCCACAGATGGGGTTGCCCAGCACTACAGGACAACCTCACCGACTTTGGAACAGTACAATGGGGTGAGGTTCCCATCCTCGCTCCTTGCCCCGTGCGCAAAAGCGCCACCTCCTGTTGCTCTTAGGTGCCCTCTTCTCATAAGAGGGGTACCGAGAGCGATTTCTCCTCCTGATCTTTAAGCACCCTCTTTTTATATGAGGGGTGCAAAGATCCCCCTCGGTTCAATTGGCTTTGCCTGGATTCACCCCAGACTACTAAGCCCCATCGCCACGACAAGTCTTGGACCATCGTGGGGTGTTTGCATAACTTTCTTAAATCTAATTGAGCTGTCAGACTATCAGCTAGGCCTCCTCAACGTCCGGATCAAATATTGTTTAAGTAGCGAGGGCACAGTTTAAGAATTTCTGTGTAATAAAATAACTTTGTGTAACAGTTGTAGCTGATTTTAATTGATCATCTACAACTTACTGCTACATACTTAGCAAAGCAGACATTGGTACTAATTAAAATGGAAGATAAACACTTAATTTCATTTTGGATTCAACATGGAGCGGAGCGAGGAATGTCGAGCCTTCATAAAATTATGTCAAACATAAGAGGAGGTAATGAGGGCAACGCTTTTTCTTAACGTTCATATTTTAACTTTTTATAAATTCGACACATGTTTTGTATATATAGCAAAGGAATATAGGACAGAATAATATTAGGTTGCATTTGTTAAGACAGAGGACACCCGACACGGAATACAGGGGCACTACTGAAGGCGCTGCAGATAGCGCTTCCTTCGTGCCCCCATTCGTCGTCGGCGGGGGGAGGCTGCATCGGCAACCTTCTCTCTCACCCGCTCGTCGGCTTCCTTCTGGGACAGAACGGTCTCGCAGAAGGAAGCCATCGCCTTGTAGCACTCGTCGCTGCCGAGCATCGCGACGATGATGCTCGACCTTGACAAGTCCCCTCGACTTCGAGCTTCCGTCCTACAGAACAAACTCGACGGTTTTATCTGTACAATGTTGGTGATGTGAGAGAAATTGAAACAGGTTAAAGTCCACACTAACGCGCAGGTCGATCAATAATCGCCTTCACTGCGCGCGGTGCATACGAAATATCCGCTTGTAGGTATTTCTAGAGAAAATGTCTATTCTTATAAAGCCGATGAGTGACAAAATCGAGAAACTTTGACTAGTAGTGGTATTTTTTTTATAAAATAGCGGGGCAAACGAGCAATCGGAGCCTTTTTACGACTACCGACGCCCATGAGCATTCACATAATTACTGTGACGTAAGAAATTAGAATGGCTCGGAGAATATAGACGAAACATTTTTATCGAATCAGATCAAATAATTGGTTAAATACTTTGGAGAGACGAGTAAAAGTAATAAAATGAATAACATATAAAAGCGATTTATCACGAAATCTCAGAAACTATAACACCGACAAACTAGAAATTTGTCTGGCAGGCTAATTTGAGGGTGATTGAGTAGTGAGTACGCGGGTAAAACGCCAGTAAACGCGTGCCCTGATAGTAAATTATAAAGGAGGTGTCATACTAATTACATTAATTAGTAATAAATTGAATCGATACTCGTAATGTTTGTGTCGTACAAAAGTGAGCTAAATGTGAAAAAAAAAACCTACACTGCAACGAAATTTTAATATATATAATAACATGTCCACACTGATAGATTATTTATGAGCAGCGATCGCAAACTCTTATAGTTGGGGCCATGAAATTTGGTGAGTAGATTTGTTTTACTACTACACACCTAAGTAAGTAATTTCATAGATTCTATTCCGAAAGTAGTGTGAAATAGGGGTTTAAATTTCGTATGGGTATCTACTACTAAGTAGTAAAATAAAGGGTTCACATTTCGTATAGTTAGTCAAATGAGTTAGTCTGGACGTCGCTCATTATTAAAGTTAGAAACATGAAACTTTCTCTTCAGGCTTTTGATTACAAATGACGAATCAGCATTATCGTCCTTCCCTCCTAAGGATAGCGAACGGGGAGATACGCGGGTGAAATCGTGTTAATATGCTAGTTCATTATGAAATTGTAGATATACCTATTTATAGATGTTCAGATACTGTTAGGTTTATTACAGATGGTTCAGCGAAATAAACGATATTAGAATTTTCGACATTATTCGATTACATTAAACCATCGACATTTGGCACAATTTTACAACAAGGAGGTCGAACGAGAAGGCTCGGCGAGCCCAGCTCGACGTCTCCGCATGGTGATCGCATAATATGATACTATATAGTTGTACCATACCACCGGTCGATAAGGACAAAAACACTCGTTGCTGCATGAATAACCGCGGCGAGGTCGGATTGCGTAACAGCGGTCGCTAGCCACCACATGCGATATACTGAAACTGTCACGAGATACAGAACGACATACTCTTTACGTTACGAAAGACAATTCCGGTTTTGTATAAATTTTATACAATAAGGGAAGGTCAATCGCGATTTTGTATATATTTTTACATACCAACGGACAGTCGAGTTTTTGGTGACAACAGACATCCGGACAACCAGATGTTGTGCTGCATTTATTGACTTTTCCTCTTTGACGCCGGTACCGAGCAAGTGACATTTTTTTTCGGGAGGACCTTTATACTGACGGCTTTGCTGTTCCAATGGCCACAACAGTTCCTCGGATTAGCGAAGATTTTCTTGTCTCCTTGTTTAGGGAAACGATATGGGGACACACCTCCCTCTTTTCCCGCAGATGGGAAGCGATCAATCAGAATTGTTTTTGGCGCATGTACTATATGGTCATTTACTTGCCCACACAAAAGGCCCCAATGGGATTTATATTTCTTTGGTTTTACATTGTAAATAAAATATTACGGTCATGTAATGCTTTAGTGACTACAAACAATTACTGTCGTCTGTGACTCGCGGGGAAAACGTCAGTCGGGGCCTTCGGACCGCAAAGGAATTGAATTTGTAACAAAATCCCTTGTACGTAGGTACGAGTAGGTATCTCCAAAATTTGCCGCAGGTATTTGGCGGTCATCGACACATTGTTTTTGGCACAAACGAGCGTTTATAGATATAACATTGGCGACCGAAGGCCATGATGAATTTCCCGGGCACAGTTAAGTTAGCTTGATTAGGCTGCAATGCAAAAATGACACAATTTGCAAATTTTATCTCACAAAAAGTGCTATTATTGCTAAACCTTCGAGGGTGGATCTAAAAGTTATAAGACCGACCAAGAAAATGAAAGAAAAGTGGATCTAAATTTATTTTTATTTTTCGACGTAGTCTCCATCTAGTTCAACGGAAGGTCGGCAAAATTATCGTTTACTGCAACTATCACCTCATCTTTGGTCGAAAATTTCGAGCCACCCATATGTTTTTTTAAATTTGTAGATAAATGATAATCCGAGGGGGCTAAATCCGGTGAATAAGGTGGGTGGGGCAGCAATTCGTAGCCACAATCATGGATTACAGACATTGTTTCAACCGAAGTGTGAACACGTGCGTTGTCTTGATGAAACAAAACTTTCTTACGCAACATTCCCGGCCTTTTTTCTTTTATTTCTTCCCGGAGTCGTCGTTAAAGGTTACAATAATAACTAGAATTTATAGTTTGACCTTTCGGTAAATAATCTACAAAAATAAATGCCCTTCGCATCCCAAAAAACAGAAGCCATGACTTTGTTAGTCGACAAAACGACCGTAGCCTTTTTCGGTGTAGGAGAGTCGGATCTTTTCCACTGTTTGGATTGTTGCTTCGATTTAGGAGTATGGTGGTGAACCCAGCTTTCATCCATGGTAACAAATCTAGACAAAAAGTCCTCGGGATCAGTGTCAAAAAGTTCCAAACTGTCTCGCGAAATTGTGTATCGAACTCGTTTTTGTTCAGCTGAAAGCAACCTCGGGACCCAGCGAGCAGAAACGTTATGGAACCCCAACTCTTCCGTTATTATGTGTTGCACCCGGCCATAACTAATGTTTGTTATCTCCGCTAAAGATAGCTGAGATAAGAAATTGGTAAGAACCGATGGTCAAACGTCGGTCACCCAGTAAGAGATCACAAATTTTAACGATGTTTTCTTTCGTGGTAGAGGATGTAGGCCTTCCACTCCTAGGATCATCTTTAATGCTCTCACGACCGCGCTTAAACTCAGCTACCCACTTCTTGACACTGGAATACGATGGAGCAGACTCCCCCAAAGATCTCACCATATCTTGATGGATGTCTTTTGGTGATAGGCCTTTTTATGAGGTACTTAATGACTGCACGGTGTTCAATTTTCTTCAAAAGTTAATTTATATTATTTTCTGGATAAGAGCATGTCTCAAACGTCGTCTTGGGGTTAATTGAAAGAGGTCACTGTCCAGTTTTCGAGTTTCGGTCGTTTTTTTTTTTTGGTGACGAAGGGGAATGCATTTACGCATGATACCTGGGACCCCGGGTAGACCCCCAGACCTATGTTGGAATTGGGTAGCAGTATCAACTAAACCCCTACGGGAGCCTTCAGCCGCTATTAGTGGAGGGTCCCGGATCTGCAGACAACAGGACCCCTCCAGTGATAGGCAGACCTCGGCGAAAAGGCCAGACTTCACCTCCTCGGGGACTGTCCGGCTACGCTATGACAGTCCCCACGACGCAGTGTCTTTTTGAAGTGGACCGGGCTCCCATACCAGCTCGACACGGAACACAGGGGCACTACTGAAGGCGCTGCAGATAGCGCTTCCTTCGTGCCCCCATTCGTCGTCGGCGGGGGGAGGCTGCATCGGCAACCTTCTCTCTCACCCGCTCGTCGGCTTCCTTCTGGGACAGAACGGTCTCGCAGAAGGAAGCCATCGCCTTGTAGCACTCGTCGCTGCCGAGCATCGCGACGATGATGCTCGACCTTGACAAGTCCCCTCGACTTCGAGCTTCCGTCCTACAGAACAAACTCGACGGTTTTATCTGTACAATGTTGGTGATGTGAGAGAAATTGAAACAGGTTAAAGTCCACACTAACGCGCAGGTCGATCAATAATCGCCTTCACTGCGCGCGGTGCATACGAAATATCCGCTTGCAGGTATTTCTAGAGAAAATGTCTATACTTATAATAACAACACAATCGATAAACTTTGACTGGTAGTAATTTTTACTACAACTACTAATGGTTTTTTTTATAGAATAGGTGGGTCACCGGTTACTCACAAAACGCACGAAACGCGACACTGAAGATGTCACTTTACGGCGGTATCATGTGAGTGAGAGGTGCCTCCCCGGTCGTGTCCGCCCAATTTCGTTGCACGTGAGAATGTATAGAATTGTCATGCACTATGCATGGCACTACCTCGTCCTATGCAGCGTGGCTAGTAGTATTGATATTGTAGGGAAGAGGTAGTCCTCACCCCTACAATATAAATACAATGGCTGCTTGCTTATTGAAAATTCAGGATTCTAGTTTCATCCACGACAAAGTAGTGGGTAAAAATGGCTTGAATTCATGCGCTACCCGAGACTACAAGCCTCACAATGACGACAGCGCAGCTGGTATTTTTGGCCAAATCTTGTAAGCCAAAGGTCCTCGTAACTTACATGCAGCCTGTACGTAAACATAACCTCATTTTTTAATTTTCAACTTTACGTTGGTTTATTTTACATATTAGTTATCATTTGTTGAAATAAAGTTATTAGAAAATTCATAGACTTTAAGTTTAGTATACATACAAATGTAACAAAAAACTAAAAAGAATTCAGAACAGTAACATGTTACAGTTCATTTATTGGTTCTTACGTATAGCATTGTTAATTCATAAACAATAACATCTCAACAATATTGGTATTTAGTGTCTGACAATGTTCGCTATGGAACTGTATGAATCAGCGATAAAATTGTAATGAGGTTAAAACCCTGTCTACAGATAACTTATTTACGTAGCTTCAGTATGACACTAACACAAATCAAAACAACGAATATATTATTTTGATGACAATCTTGTGATGCTGATAACATTGATTTGATTTGATGCTGACAGCACGCCTTCCACTGCTGAGCCTTCGTTACTCAATTCGCATCGACTACTGTTCCTTACGATATAAGTAAACTTATTGGCAGGGTACAACTTTTGAAATATTTGTTTTAATCTACCGTCTTCAATTTGTTCCTTATGGCAAATAAATATATTTCTTAACTTATTCTCTTGGAATGAACGAAACGATATAACATATTTTTGTATTTCAGCATAAATCATTGCACGGCTCATCTTCTATTACAAATGTTTTTTTTTGCGCTGAATACACGTTAAAGGAAAGTCGTAGTAGTAATTCCGATAGAAAAGGTGCCTAACCTTACACATATACAATGAAATGATGTTATTTAATATGAAACTAAGTATTTTTCGAACGAAAATATTTATAGTGCACCTGAGTTCTCCGTCTCCTGGCCCGCTCCAACTCCCGTCCCCCTTTATAAAAAAATAATTAGTTTATTTCTGTTATACGTATTTATTTGTCGCACTTTTTTGTCTCGCCCGTCGTGACTAATATGACGTCACAAACCTTTACCTATACGTACTCATGTCTCGTAATTATATGGTCAAGCACAAATCAGTGCCATGAGGAGTTAACGTGTTATAAAGAGGATATCCAAACATCATGCACAATCCCCGGTGTTATTGTTAGTGTGCTGTGTAAAGTATGTATGTTGTTGAGACGTAGCGCATCACAATCGTGTATTTGTTCGTCACAAGCGAGATGTTTCGCAAGCTAAAGAAAAGACAATCATATCGTAGAGCTTGTGATTTGCGAAAAGTATTTGAGAGGCAGAGGTGGAAACAATGAACAAATTTTACGGCGAAGCAAATACAGCCACTAGACACGACAGACGCCTAGCTCACTATCCTCAAAATATTTTGTGTGTATTATAAACTAGCATCACACCGCGATTTCGTCTTTCAATTCGGTTCCTGAGATAAGCACGTCCAAACATACATACTCTTTAGCTTTACAAGAGTATTATTAGTATAGATAGGTAATGGTCTTGTTATATTCAATCAATTCTTTCGATAATACGCGAGACAAATAAGACTAATTGTAGGACTAATTTATATTAAAGGTTCTACCCTCAGGTCGAATTGTTAACATAAATTATTGCTATTGATTGATTGAAATATCATCTAGTTTGAAATTCCACTTAAAGTTGAAGCTATAATCATTTATGTATGTTAAAACAACAAATATTTATACTGACGGAAAATAACAACACAGCACTTCCTTTTCTTACAAAGCAAGCAAGTATGATATATGATATAAATAATGAAACGTGGGTGTGTGACCAAATTAAACAGCCACGTTTCATTATTATTAATAACCGGGACAAAATATTTTCTATACCGTGTTTTTTAAATATCTACATCACACGTCCTCGTCGACAGACGGGAACACAACAGTACATACGGAAGTGTCTATATAAGCGCACACTATGTCCTAAACAGAGCGCGGGCGTACCATAACGGGATTATTTAAACATGCCTTTTTCTTATAGAATAGGGGGCAAACGAGAAATCAAAGCATTTTTTCGACTACCGATGCCCATGAAAATCCACTTGATTACTATGCCGATGTGTTTTTCCCCCAATGGGCCACCGGCTACTCACAAGCCGCAGGAAACGCGACATTGAAGATGTCACTTTACGGCGGTATTATGTGAGGGGAGGTATCCCCGGTCGTGCCGGCCCAATTCCGTGACATAGAAGGATGTAGGGTCATGCATCTAATGCATGCTTCCTAAATTATGCTAAACATAAAAATTATTTTACATTATTTATTTACAGGCTATAAACACCTATCTAATCAGTACGAGTGGTATCTTTATTATTTATTTACAGGCTGTAAACACCTATTTAATCAGTACGAGTGATTTCTCTATTATTTATTTACAGGCTGTAAACACCTATTTAATCAGTACGAGTGATTTCTTTCAGACGAGCTTTAAATTATGAGTAATGTCACGATAGCATATAAAGTACAATTTTGCATGCATGGGTGTTGACTAAACGCCTAGATAACTGTTTCCGGACGATTGTTATTTTTTTCTCGTACATGTGACAATCAACATAATCATCCATTTTATCACGTGGTCTGATGGGAGATTGAGCAGCAAGTTTCGAAACTGATACGCGACATGCAAGAGGTAGTGCCATGCTGCATTAGCGCCGCAGAGGGTCGGCGCGATCGGGCGGGACCTCTCGCTTACACGGTAGCTCCGTAAAGTGGCAGCTTTACTGTCGCGTGTCGTGCGGCTTGTGAGTAACCGGTGGCTCATAGGAGGAGAGGAGGGTATCACACCTTCATAACAATCATGTAGATGTATATGTCGGTAGTCAACGAAAGGTGCTGGCTGCACGTTTGCCCCCTTACACGAAGACTGTATCAATGACAAAAATCGAACTAAACCATAAAATAATAAATTGTAAATAGTAGATACGTCTGGAATATGCTAACAGGTAATCGGGTTTTTTTTTAAATTTAGTTACCTATGGGATTGCACAATCACTTTCAACTTTCAGCTTTTTTTATCTGTCGAAATAACAAAGCTTTAATGATTTCTTCGAGATCTTTTAAATCTGACCGGTAGTCGTTGTCCAAGAAAGAATATAACGCATTAATTAAATTAACGTTTACTGTGTATATTAAATAGATGTTAAGCACATACTCCATAACGCAAGTTAAGCTATCCTACAACGTAGGTATAAGTACGAGCAATTAGCGCAAAGGAAATTGTTCGTTTAGTGAAGGAGATGACAGAAGCGTGTCAGAGGTCACAGATTCCCGAGTCAAGTGGCTCGACCGACTTGCTCTTATTGGAACATAAAACGTTCACGTAACTCGTCGCCTGATAATGAATGTTAACAACAACATTATATATAATAATTTTTGTTAGGATTCTTTTCTCAAAATGTGAAATATAAATGATGGTAGCAGATAACATCTAATTCTGCTGTACCTAGAATGTGTAGGCTAATGAACCAAATAAGTGATACATTGGACATATTCGAAATTAGTATTAATAAATTTATGAAAGAAGTAAAAACAACTGCGGCGAATAAATACGACCAAGTCTCAGTATCAACTAACACATATTTGTTACATATCTAGAACATTATGTACCTGGTCTAACATATTATATTTATTTACCAAATTAACTATAGTTTTACTTAATTATGGACTACAAAATAATCTGTCTACTCGGTTACATCCCAACGTTGTAAATCAAATGTTTGTTTAAGATAAAATTATTTCTTCTCAATGTAATCGCATGCGATGCTTTCCTTAAACAGTGGTTACACTTAGTTCAATCTATATGTATAGCTAGTAAATATTTTTAAGTATCAGTATAACATACATTGGAAAGTCTAAATAAATAAAATAAAAATGTGTTTGGAGGCACTGAGAGAGGCCTGGAAGACCACACACATTATTGTGGAGGCGTGGGCTATCTCAAGGCCTCAGTCAGTGCTATCAGACTGAGCGCGAGGCTACTAAACTTCACCTTCTGGCCTCGAGGCGGTAGAGTAGATGTCACCTTTGTCGGTGTATAGTACTGGTAGCAGTGTTGTGTATGTATCTCTTTTGTCGACTAGGATTAAGACGTTCGTCTAGGAATTCAAATATCATCAAATATAAAAATATATTAGATTAATAACAAAACTAAACAATCACAATGGATATAACAATGTCAAGTACCTTACACCGGTAATCGCGTAATACTCCGGCTGTAACAAGTATCGATTTCCTTGTAAGGTGAACGCGTGTGCAGACCAGAGTTCGATTTAAAAAAAAATGAATAAAATGAACAAAAAAATATAACAAGACGAACTTAATCCCGTGGGAAGCTATTAAGTTGTCTTATATCAGCAAATAATACTAATAATTGCCCTAACGATATTTATTTTATAACATAATGGTTGTATCCGGCACGCCTTGCAATGCCACGCTATAGAAGCAGGTAAAATTAATTAGTAAACATTCCATATCTTTGGTATAAGATGACTCGTATTACAAAGTTTTATAGGGTATTATAGAACGCCCGGGCGGCGTTCGGAAATATCTACCTATAAAATATTCATCACAATCCGATGAATAGTTTGGGAATGGACAAGCTAATAAGCATTGTAGGAGATCCGTACCTAGGAAATAATGGAACCCCTCCCATATGTCTGATGACTTTTCATACCTATTGTCCGGAATGAACTGAAAATCACGGTACAGGTCTGCAAGTTGCATCCCATTGATTCAGAAAAAAATAAACCTCGAAGTCGATACACTTGAAAGATGCCGTTTAAGTTCCTATTGTCTGTGCGACCGCACGAAAACTAACGTATGGGGTGCTTGTGCCCCGATCTAGAATCACGAAATTTGGCAAGAGCTTACTATTTAATAAAGGAATAAAGTCGTAATTGGTCAATTATAATATATATTACAAATTTCAGAAAAAAAATTCGTCAACTTATACGAGTACATATTCGTTCTTTACATATAAATTTTAATCCTCGCACCTCCCGTTGGTGCGGTACTTTACACCTGGACCAGTTTTTATATGCCTTTTTAGGAAGAGGTGGTGCCATGCTGCATAGGAGGAGATCGTACATGCTACAAAAAAAAAACCTTTAAGAATATGTAAATATAATGTACCTACATATTTTTACTCATGCAACCGTGACATTAAAAAGTTGTTAGTTTCGTAAGAAAAAAAAACTACAATAACTTCGTTAGCTTAGTCAAATTTGCGACCATCATTTTACGCTAAGGCTCGTTGCTAAGAGCACATACGCAGGTCTTGAAAATATGTAAGGAATCAGGCGAATCCAGTATAATTATTATTAATATAATGAGGTTATTTGGTGATGAAATGTTGAATGTTTAAATAACAATATAAAATGATACCAAATTAAATTTTTTTAAATGTCAACAACACGTTTTGAAAACCGGCTTTTGTGATTTATGTATCTTGAGATCACCCATTTTGTGTCTAAGAAAACCATTAACCAGATACAAGTGTTTCTAAATATCTAATGAGGCAATGTAAGCCAATGAGGGAATACAACATATTCCTTCCCGTTCCTTCTTTGTTTTACTATCTTCAGAATCTTAAGAAGTAAACATATAGTAGTTCCGTAGCAGCAAATCAAAAATATAACCGTATTCCTTAAAGTACTATATCGATTTTGTTCAAACCAATTTTCGTTTGAATGTTATTGAATTGTACAATCTCAATTTTACCAAAAATGGTAGTGAAAGAAAAAAAACACCTTTTAAAGTTAGGGGGGAGGGGCAAAATATTAGCATAATCAAAAATTTTATAATTTTTCACCTCTTAATAATTTAGTTTTTAGTTTTATTATTCAAAATCACACTACATCATTTTGTATCAATTCATAAAATACATTTACTTTCCATATTTCAAACATACAATACCCATAACCTCAAAGCTAAACGTCTGTGACATACGTAACGAGTGTGACAAGGCGTAACTGTAAGGGTTCCGCTTTTTGCCATTTCATTATGGAGCCCTAGAAACGACTGAAAAAACCGTCCAAATATAAGTCACTCTCATACCAAGGGTTCGTTACCAACAAAAGCCACAAGCATTAAAACTTAAATAAGTTGACAACTTTGCGGACGTTGAGGACGTTTTGTCTGAAAACCGTCTTGAGCTTAAATGTTCAGTTTCTTTAAATAGTTTTTATATGATATAAATTAACAAGTTTTTCAGCCTTCATGTTCATTGTCATTTATACTATCTCCCCTCTTGCCATACTTCATGATTCGAATCTTTCCAAACATTCCTAAGTTACCGACGGACAATATAGCGATCCTAAAGTTCCTCAAAGATCTTTTCATTAAGTAGGAAACTCAATAGCGTTAAAATATATTTCTTCACATCTGAGATTCATAAAAATAAATATACGACAACAAATCATAGCTTAGAAGACTTCGTCTTTACAATGTATAAAATGTATATGCAGAAAATGTAATTGCATAGGTACAGAATAGTGAAGTGTTATTTAAAGTGACACCGATGTAAAGGTCTGAACCATTTCTGGTAGGAAGAGACTATTCCAAGATGGCTGCCATCTAATCAGACTCCATTGTAGAATCAGTCATCTTGTGCAACATTGACACTACACTAATCTGGTTCTGCAGCACGGCAGTAATCAGCTTCTACAATACTACTATCATCATGATTTTTGGCACAAGCCATCTTAGCCAAATTCCCTCAAGATCACCATTCTGGATTTCATTTGAAATTTCAAGGTTTCTTTTTCAGTAGAACTAAAAAGTATGCCCCCAGGAGCTTTAACAATCATGTTTATGAAGTACTTGAGTTCAGTTATATGGATCAAACTATTTTCGCCCATAGTTTATTAGTCAAACAATGAAATAATATAATACCGCACAGCTTGAAGCCAAAAGTCCTCAACCAATGCATTCTCCATGTGATGGCCTCTTAATTTATGACTGATCTGCAAGTTTGCAGTAGCTCAGTGGGCTATTGAAAGTGGTATGTTGGGTGTTTCCTTGTCTGATTGAATTCGTAAATTTTTTAGGGCAGAGAACAAAATTTTGCGGTATCATGCGACGAATAAGCTCGATGAAGTTGCAATGGGCTGGTCACACACCCAGAAGATCAGATAAGAAGATCCAATACATAAACAAAATATTAAAAGGGATATAGTTATTTGAATATGAATACTATACTTTCATGCTTTCATAATTTCTTTGATTCATTAAGTTTTCCATAAATATATGTGCCACTCGGTTTTAAATTAAATGAATTAACACTTGATTTTTTTCATGTCATGCCGCCAATGAAAATATAAACCTATTATAGAATATGATCTGCCATACAAATAGACAAATGAGTATGAAGTGAATCATTGCCAACGTATCTGTTAACAATTTTATATATTACAATACTCACAGTTACTATCATGCAGTGATTCTCCTTGACAGCGCCGCAGCAACCGAAGAATGCAACAACAAATACTATCAGGCCCACAATGATCAAGATCATCGGAGCTGATGTGTAGAAGCTTTCATCAGTAAGGTCCACATATGGGTGGGCATTTATTTCAGCTTTGGCACCCACAATGAGTATGATCAAACCCGTGATCTAGAACAAAAAGCTTTGTGAAAAACCTACATATAACATTGGGGGATGGGGTAAGGTGTACAATGCATCTGCATATCTTAATGTATATCTCTGGTCACTAAATGGCTCTGACTGCTTGTTTCTTTTCCAGTGCTATAAAAAATTATCACCATCATCTGCCTTTCTACTAGTCAGTCTTTTTAGGTTATGTAGAGGTCAATAACCACCTATTGCCAAGCTTTACATAATTATCTTTAGATGTTTCTCCATGTCAATAGAGAAGAACATCTTGTTTGTTGAATGATATGAATGAATGGAAAAAAGCACACTGACATCCTGTTTATAGAAATAAATTCACGTATTGTTGGAATTTCTAATCTTAACAGGACTTCAATAGTTCAATAAGTGGAAATGCTCGTGTAAGTATCAACTGTGATTACATGTTGTCTGAGTCATCCTCTTGTTATAATAATAATAGTATGGAAGTGTAATTAACAGTTAAGTTTAACCACATTAATAGTGAATCATACAAATCAATATCTTGTAATCAATTTACAAATTTTCACATGGTTTGTGTGTAGCATTGCCCTATTTAATATAGAATATAGCAACGAAAATTTACTATGCACATAAAAAAAATATGGTTATCATTATATTTCACAACCTTATTCTAAGCCACCTAATAGTCTGATGGACTACCAAGGCCCAATGTTAATTGTCTGGTGGGCTACCCTTTGGTAGCCCTATGTTAATTGTCTTTCATGATTTTATAATGTTAAAAACGACAGCATCAGATTTTTTGAAGGACTAAAGTTATGGTTACTATTAACACTTTTGTTTTAGCCTAATAAATCGTATAGAAAGACAGAGTAATTGAAATATCGATACATTCTATTACTAAAAATGTTTCACAACAAATCAAGAGTGAAAGGACAGGACAGGACATTGCGTGCATATTTTTAAAAGTATGTACGCCGTATTGACACAACACTTCGCATTCTTAAAACTACCTTTAAGGAAAACATGTAAAAAATATACTCACGGCAAAAAGAAGATTAAACGAAAAAAGGAGATATTTAACACATGACATTCCCACACCGATAGCCATTTTAATTGTGATGATAATCTGGAAGAGAGAAAAAAACGTTTAAAGCCTTAGTCAACATATATAACATACGTAAAATGTTGTATGCTTTTCTTTGAATCATCGATTTGCGTCGTAGCTCAAGTAGACAGACGGTTTAGGTCAATATAACAATAGTAGTATTTTTGTAATCGTGACGATTTATTCTTAGTATTGTCCAAATAAATTAAAAGAACAAAACACTTACCTAATAAATGGAAAAAAAAAAAAATTTGATATTATTAAAACACTAATCGACAATTACACAGAAACAGTGTTCGGGAGAGACTAAACAAGAATTAAAAAAATAAATAGGTTTGTCACTAGTTGAACATAAAAATCGATTTCGTTCGAGCATCGATTTTACATTACATTTTGGTTATTATGTTCTACATCTCGAAACCGATCTCTGCCGTTTAATTTTCTAAATATCCAACAATAAAAGAAATTAACGTAATAAAATATTACTGCATCGTACATACTAACAATAACTGACCTTACCAACTTTATATGTTTGCAATGCAATTATTTTGTCGAAATTTGATAAGTAAATAATATAGGTATATATTAAGCTAATGATATATGTTTAAAATTTTGTTGTAAAATATATTATATTAAACATTACTCTCACTCTAAATATCCAATATCGAGTTAATAATTGGTACTATTGTTAAATATGCTGTCTATATAATATCTGTCTGCCCTTATCGGTCCACTGCTGGACATAGGCCTCTTTCAATAAACGCCAAGACGACCGATCTCCTTCTACTCGCATCCACCCTGGACTGGCTACTGTACGGACATCATATCCTACCTGGTGAACGGTCGACCAACAATTCTTTTTACTAAGCGCGGCCTCAACTCCAGAACCTTACTTGCCCATCTTCTTTCGATTCTTCTGAGTGTGTGACTAGCCCAATGCCACTTCAGCGATCTTATTCATCGCGTGATATCTCCGGCAGAGAACTATTGTATCCGCACAATAGTTCTCTGCCTTATGACTTCTTTAGGAATTCTGTCGGACAGAGAATAGCATGTTCAATAGTTCGTTGAGCTATCGCAAACTTGCGGACCAGTCCTAAATTATAAGACCATGTTTCAGCCCGGTAGCTTATCACGGCGAGAACGCATTGGTTGAAGACTTTTGTGCAACATTTCCTACAAGCCCTCCAACGATTCGGCCAACAGAACGATATCGTTGGCGAATCGAGGACGTGAGAGGTACTCGCCGTTAGTATTTATGACGCATTCTGAACAGTTTAAAGTCTTGAAGACGTTCTCCAAAGCATTATTGAACAGTTTCGGGCAAATGACATCCACCTGTCGCACTCCTTTATACTGTCGCAGCCATGTATAGGTAGATAGTATTAATTTACATCGATTTCAAAGTCTTGTTCAAATTTTTGTTCAATATCAAACAATATCTTTATTAAAAGTTCCTGTAAGTGCAATAAATAAGGATACTAAATAAATCCTAGCCTTTTAATAAATTCATTCATCAAAAACACATTAACAATTATATATAAACTGTCAAAAATGTAATATACACGAATAAAATATATACATTGTTTCATTGGACCCTTTCCTGCAGAATATCGATTAAATTTAATACATCGATAAATATATACCAGCTGTGCTAACTGTCCGGATAGACGAACGGATGGACGGATACGGATCCGTCTATGTTCACGTTCGTTTAGGGACGTGATTGAGTTATCAAATCATGGACCATAGACAACTTAGGGTAAAATTAATTAATAACGTTGGAGGACTAACTGTCCATGTAGCCATGCCATTAAATGAAGATGATAAGTAATATCAAAGTAATGCAGAATCAAGCTTACCAATTATACGGGAATTTAATGGCTGTCGTGTTAAACCCGTTCTACTGCATGTGCTATGAAATGGCTACACGAAGGTTCATTATTAGCGCCCAAGTTCAATGGCATGTTTATTTGCGTAAAGAGATAATATAGATGGAGGAATGAAACCAGCCTAAACTTAAACGCGTCTGTCTAATTCGAAACGGAAGGTAAATATAGCTTAATCTCTGCGTCTCTGTTTTCATTCATTGTTTTTTTTCTTTCACTTCTCTCTGCGTAATGCGCATGCGAAATTGGATAGACAAAGATAATAATGGATTTTCTTCCTTTACCAACCAATATAGACACAGTCGCAGTCGTAGGCCTGCCCAATGCTTATTCCTTCGCTATTAAGCCGGCACCTGGCAGAATTTATCAACGGAGATGTTTGCCGTTAGGTCTGGATATATTTTACTTGGGATTACCGATGTATCGATATTTTTAAGTATAAACCTTATCGGAGTTTGATTTATAAAAAAAAAAACAAAATTTTGATAAATGAAAACAGTCGGCTTATAAATGATTTACGGCCTATAACTTAGTGTATTTATTTGACAAACTAAGTTATATATGTTTATAATGTTAAATTAAAATTAAAAAATCATGTATTTTTGAAAGAGGTGGTGCCATGTTACAGCTCACTTTATATCGCCGTATATTGACACCTACGATGTCACGTTTTGTGCGGTTTGTGAGTAGCCCATTGGGGAAGGTGAGGTGAAAAGGAGGACAACGCATCGGTATAGTTATGCTGATGTTCATGGGTGTTGGTAGTCGATGAAGGGCTTCAATTGCTGGTTTGTCCCCTGTACTATAAGAAAATACATGCAACTTACCAATATTTTTCGGAATGTTTTAAAGATGTTAGATAATAAATGTTCAGCTGTTTAAAATTCACTATTACTATCATTAAGCGCTGAACGATTGACTGTAGAACTAGATCCCATTTGTATATCTGTATAGGTACCTTCTGTTATGTGTAGTGCGTAAAATAAAATGTTTTGGTTCAGTTAATTGTTCTAAGCAATGCTAAGTAAAAGCTGGCTCAATGATACTTGTATCTTTAAGTTTGTTAGCAAATTTTTTTTTTTTTTGTTTCAAAGGTTACCTTTTTTAACCAGGGACTTGTTTGTCGGGGAACGCGGGGTGGAAAGGACATTTGTCAAAATTAAAAAAATAAAATAAAATCCGTAAAAGTAGTTTTATTGTAACTGGAAATGGAATCCTTAGAAAATCGAAGACAACTCTAAAATTTTATATGCAGTCTTATGTACTTTCTTTAGTTGAAAGTCTATTTTCATAGTTCGTTCGTGTATTACATATGGTCATCATCTTACGTCGCTCAAATAATGATGACGATGGAAAGTATCTACAGTTTCTTGGCAAACTCATGGGGAATTGTGAATTGGAAATCGATTTTTGAGTTCTTTTCGTATGCGAAAGACTTAGGAAGACTTACCAGGAAGAGTTAACGTCATGATGCATAGAGGGAGGTAGTGCCCTGCATAGTGCATGACAATACATCCCCCTATGCAACGGAATTGGGCTGGCACGACCAGGGAAGTGCCTTCTTCTCACTTGGTACTGGCGTAAAGTGACAGCGTCGCTGTCGCGTTTCGTGCGGTTTGTGAGTAGCCGGTGGCCCATTGGGGTGGGGGAATGATAGGAGGACAATGCATTGGCGTAACAATCATGCGAATGTCCATGGGCTTCGGTAGTATTCAAAAGGTTCCGATTGCTCGTGTGCCCCCTTATGCTGTAAGATTTTTTTTTAGATGTTTTCGTTATCACAAAGTCAGGATCCGGTAAGATCCCGAAGAAATCCAGAGCAACCCACCATTGTAGCATACGCAACGCTATATATTATATTATAGCAGCAGACTCGCCTCTGAAGGGTTCCGTAGCAGCAAACAACAAAAAAACGATATATTCTATACGACTAAAAATGTTTTGTTCAAACCAATGTTTAATCGAAGTTTATATTGAGTTATGAGTTTATATCATATTTTTTTATAATTTTACGAAGTTCAAAAGTTAGAGAGGGGGGACGGACACTTTTCACCACGTTGTGAATATGTCACAAGAATTAGTTTAAATAAAAACTTTTTATTTTGTGGTGGTTAAACACCTAGCTTCTAAATTTCAAACACACAATTCAATAATCTCCGAGTAAAAAGGCTGTGACATACGGACGGACTAAAGCAATGGAGGAAAATGCGCGTTCGCGAATGGGCGAGCAGGTGAGGATGAGAAACTCACCCCATTGCAATGTCCTGAAGAAGGAGGGGGTACTTTTCTGATGCAGGACAAACCCAGTCTGGAGGTGACTTGGTTGGCGAGGACTGAATAGTCGAGGTGCCTTGATGATTAACACTGATGGCACTAGTGGTGGTTTAGTGGGTAGGTATTCGGCACTATTACGAGCCGCGAGCCTCACACGCCACAGCAACCCACCCAGGACCGGTGACGACGCGTAAATGCGTTTAACCGCATCAACAAATACCCCACCATGGTTAAATCCTTGTCGTGGCGGTGGGGCTGTAGTAGCCTGGGGTAAACCCAGTCGAAGAAATTTCAACTCTTATAAGAAGAGGGGGCTAAAGAGCAGGTGGAGAAATCGCTCTCGGTACCTCTCTTATAAGAAGGACGGACCAAAGAGCAAAACTGGAGGAGGCGCTTTTACGCACGGGGCGAGGGGCGAGGATGGGGACCTCCCCCCATTGCACTGTCTGAGCAGGTGGAGGTGGACTTCTTTGTGTGCAGCGAACTATATTATGTCTATTGTACATCATGATCATTATGTATAATATGTATGTATGTATAATATGTATGTATGTATAATATGTATGTATGTATAATATGTATGTATGTATTTTTTTTATTTGCATTGAATAAAACTATTCTGTATCTGCATCTGTATCTGATTATTTGTTGTCTCGGAGCACCTCACCATGGCGGCAGTGATGGAACTCGCGGTGGTTTTAGTGGGTATTCGACACTATAATATGCCGCGAACCCCACACACCACTAGATCACCCAGGGCCAGTGAAGGCGCATAAATGTGTTTCGTCGCGACAACAAAAAAAGTGGAGAACAAATACCAAGTGAAGTAACAATAACTTAAATTAATTATACTGTGAATAGTGCCACATGAGGCGGCAAGTCGGCTAAATGCAACGATTCGCGACACTTTGGACTTCCGGTCAGAGGACAGCGCACACAGACCGAACATTGGCCAGGCTTTTCTATAACAGAAAACAGAGTTATTCCATTCGAAGGATTTTCGGAGGGCCCGAAACTTAATTACGCAACTGACTATTCACTTTTAAGATTTCATAGTTAAGTTAATATAGTTATTATCGCAAACTAGATTGTGTAGTGAGTCAGTTATAGTCGAGTTTGATAAAAAGTGGATGGGCTTGTCAAGATAAAGATATAGATCGATGAAAGATCGCAGTTTCAGTCACGTTGTCGCCTTCAGGCACTTCATTGCCGAATATATTTATTTTTCTATTAAAAATAATAAACATGAAAGTGCCTAAATTAATTAAATCAGTCAGATACTCTTTGTTTGTGGTGAACTGTTTGTTTTTGGTAAGATTAGATCATAGTATGATGTATTATGTATACATGAAACTTATTTGTGTAATAGGTTTAATTTTAACTTATTTTAAAAATATATTTCACTTTCCCGAAATTACGATGGCAGCCGCGGTCACAAGAATACTGACATGACACTTGACTTGGAGTCACAAATTCACCAATCCGTTATTTCGTTGTCTAAATAACGCAAAGGTTGCCGACTTTATCTTGAAAATATGTAGTTGTGTGTTGTATATTTAATTTTTGATTTGATTTTATCACTGGATCTTCAGTAGATGGCGGCAACGGTGAGATAAAGCACTTCAAAAATGGTGTCACTTATGTATTCAAATACCTGTATCATATGATACTTAACTGATGAGTGTAATTAAAAAATAGATTTAAATATTAATTTCGATTTTTTATTGCTGTCATGTTTCGGTCGGTTTGTGACATTCCAGTGGGCAATTGGAGGTGAACGTAGGTGGGACACGTCTGTGTAACAATAATGCAGATGCTTATGATATATATCGATATAATTGAAAACATAAAACTATCAACCAACAATGATCAGTGCTAGCAGACTCTTGTAATACCGCATAACTGCAATTTTTTTTCGGAGGGACCGGACTGAGACCGGACAGTAGTAGGCTGCTGGTTGGCGGCGCTTGTCCAGCCTCAACAGTTCCACTGACTAGCGAAGACTTTTGTGTCTTCAGGTTTAGGGAGACGATAGGGGGACATACTCCCCTCTTTTCCGGCAGATGGGAAGAGATGTACCGGGTTGATTGTGGGCGTACGCTATAGTAACTATTTTGGGACCGAAAAAGGGGACGCGGCCCCCCTCCCCACACTAGTGGGATGGCGCGCGCATGATGCCGTTTAAATTACGGTGTCGTGGAGCGTAACTACAACTAGTTAACGTACGCCGCGTAGCTCTACCGTCCTATGCTTCGTAGCAAGTTGCTGAAGCCAACTCATAATAATTTGCCCTGCCCTAAAGAAGTTTTCACTTCCAAAATGTGAAAATATAATTTGTTCCAGGTAACAGGGGTGGTGTTGCTCTTAACCGGTGTGATATCACTGTTGGCCTACGGGCAGTATGAGCTGCTAGTCACTAACAGATTCTCCACTCTCTCGGGGCTGGCGATCGCGACTGGTGTGATCATATTCTTCACTTCACTGCTGGGTTTCTACGGGGCAATATCTGAACACTTTTACTTCATTGCTGGGGTGAGTTTATACTTCGTTTATGTGTACTTTAGGTGTTTTCTATGGATTAGAAAATAATTAGGCCTTCGTGAGTGCAGTGTTTTATATTTACGATGCTAATATCCAAACCACCATTTGTTTCAATTTATATCTATCTACTGTTATTCTGTTCGAACGGGGCTATGTCTTCTTCTGTCTTGGAACTGTGACTGAAATATAAAGGAGTTTATAGAGCAGATGCAGAGCAATGGCTACATTTTATTTCTAAAACTAGCATTGCGGTCCCAGATATATGCATATTTTCGGCCGGGCCGGAATTATACTAACATTTGTAATTACTCGCGTGACTTGTCACATTCCATAGGCATTGTTGTCCTAGAAATGCGGTGCATGATTACGGCGCTAGAACTCTGACTATGTAAATCAAGTTCGTTCTTGTGTCAATCTCTGGTCCCTAGGAAACCGCGTCATTTTGTATACATAGTCGACGTTATAGTGTCGTCATCGATGTCCTGTATTACAGCCGCATTATGAATTCATGTCTATCTCACTATCTCTCCATCTCCGTGATAGACCACGTCACGATGCATTTGGCTCCTCCATGTAGTATTCCGGCATATTTCGTACGGAACTTCTGTCAAAATTTTATCTCCTATGGTCAGATGTACCGATTGCCTACGCTCTATTCGATTTGTTCCCAACACTTCTGTGTAAAGATAGTATGCTCTGACTACAGTGGCAAATTTCCGCCATACACCGACAACTATGTGCATGTTATAAATTTCCAAAAAGTATTTATTGCCTGTGCTTGTTGTAGATTTTGCCAATATCGTTATTGTCATGTGTTTCACCCATACATAGAGCAATTCCCAAGGAACATTTTAATGTATATTACTCAAAACAAAATAAGGGTCACTAGTTTATTTACATTTAAGTGCAATTTAGTAAACTGAAAGTAACTGATAAGTAGCATTATATTCATATTACGAACTCTTTGGTGTTTGATCTCTTTTACGCCTTTTTTATTTTATGTGTTCGTGTTCCTAATTTGAAAGTATTGGCCATCGTTTTAAGAAACAATAATTGGATGTTGTTCTTTGATTGTCTTCTTAACTTGTTTCGGTTATGTTAAGAAAAAAGTATTACTTTTTCAATTTTAATTGATTCATTGATCACCTCGCGTTAATCATGCCACCAGTACGAAGGCACATGGATACAATTACAGCAACCAAAGCCATAACTATGATTCATGAAGGACGTTCTCGGCGATACGTGGGTTTGCGGTTGGGTTTTTCTCGAAGAGCTGTCCAAAATGTATGGAATCGCTGCCAAGATACTGGCAGTGTTGCCAGGAGACCTGGTTCAGGTAGAGTTCGCATAACAACGACTCATGAGGATCGGTACATCCAACTAAGTGCTCGTCGAGATCGTACAGTAACGGCCCGTAGTTACAGCACCAGCTGCGGCTGACGACGGGTACCCGTGTCAGTGATCAAACTATACGTAATCGATTGCACGAAGACCAGCAAACGTCAAGACGACGAGTTGTTCGAATTCCCCTGAGCAGGGTTCAACGTGCAAACCGATTGTTTCTCCCGTCAGTATTTTAACTGGGGGATTAATCAGTGGCGCGAGGTGCTTTTTACAGACGTGTGCAAAGGAAAATTTCTTAATGATGATCGGCGTGTTAGAGCGTGGAGACGACGCGGCGAGCGGTTTTCGGAGTCCTGCATTCACGAAGTCGTTTCGGTGGTCCCGATGTAACGGTTTGGGGTGGGATTAGTTTACACGGTAAAACCGAGCTCACCATTTTAAATTCGGGTACCGTAACTGCAGAACGTTACATCGAGGATGTCATCAGGCCTCAAGTATTACCATGGCCAGTTAACATTCCAGATTTAAATCCGATCGAGCAATTATGGGACCAATTGAAACGAAGAGTTAGAGAGAATGAGCAAGGGGTCTACAACCTGATTGACGCTTTAAAAGATGTTTGGGAGGAGATTCCAGATGAAAACGTGAGGAGTGTAATCTAGAGTTGCATACTCTACGAGGCTTCTGGAGTGTATTGCTAAGAGAGGAGGACACACTCGTTATTAAAAGAAGAAACAAAAGTGACAAGAATAGTAGTTTGTCTTTTTCCGGTGATTTCTTTTGTTCAAGTTTTTCATTAAAAATGGCCAATTTTATTATGAACATAAAAAAACAATTTATGATCATTATTTTAAGCAATTGTTAGCCTATATTATAATCGATAAGATTATTTTGTAATTACATAAGTTAAACAAGTTAATGTTTTTATTATTTTCATGATACATCAAAAAATCTTAGAGGCCCTTATTTTGTTTTGTGTAGTATATAATTTGCTAAGGAATTCGGATTCTGTTAAGCACAGGCGCAGCTGGGGCGGACCGATAGTTAATATGATAACAAAGATGAAACAAATGGTAACACGTTTCGGCTGGTTTGTGAGATTCCAATAGTCCATCGGAAGTCAACATCGGTGGGACACATCTGTGCAACAATAATGCTGATGTTTATGATATATCGATATAATTGAAAACATAATGTGTTGAATTGTCAGTGAAGTGGGTCAGTACGACCAGAGAAGAATTCGTTTAGGAGGAGTAGGAAGTGATCCCAATTTTGCTCCCTAATCAAACCGGCGGCAGTACAAGATTACAATGACTTATATAAAAACTGAGAAGAGAGGGCGCAGTCAGTTTAGGCCCAGCTGATATGCACCACGGAGATGTTAAAAAATATTATTTAATGACTTTACATTTCATCATCATCATCAGCCGGATGACGTCCACTGCTGCACATAGGTCTCGCCCACAGAACGCCAAATGTCACGGTTACGAGCCACTAGCATCCAGCGGCTCCCCGCCACCTATGCCAAGTCGTCAGTTCACGAATTTTTCAATAGAATTACAGCCGAATTTCGACGTCTATAATATTTTTTGTTTATAATTCTAGTACGTTGGCCTGTTGCTAGTGATATTGATATTTGAAATTGCCATAACCATTATGGGGTTCACGCTACGGGAGGAGGGCGCGTCGGAGATACGCTCCACCATGGCGTCCAGTATACAGCTCTACGAGACGAGGACCGACGTCTCCATTATTTGGGATAATCTACAAGTGAATGTAAGTATTTTTTCTGCCTGGACTTTGAGTAATCCTTTGCCCGCTATATTCGAAAGTGTCTATATACAGTTTTTAAGGTTCTGTTTTTATAAAAAATACCTATGATACCAATCAAATTTCTTCAATCTATTCGCTTCTTTTAAGTTCGGCAAAGTTACAAACCGTGCAAAATTTCATTAAAATTGAATAAGGTTAGGTAGTATCGGAAGTTTCTCCGTAATACAAGTTTTGACAAGATAACGCCTTGTGAAACGATATAAGTGTGACGCCACAAAAAACGTTCCGGGTAGTAAGTAATGTTCCGAATGGGCGGAGCCTGTCAACGAGAGAGCCAAGACAAGTCACTCGGGCGACGCATTCACAGATCAATTAGAGAACCGTTATCACATAAAATTATATCCTGCGGAATCCTACCTATCACCAACCATTTTAAAAAATATAATACTGACCTGGCTCGCATTGCTATATCAATTACACCTTACTCTACTTGCCACATGTTCCCTGCAGTTTGATTGTTGCGGTGTGTCTGGACGTAACGACTGGATCTCCAACCGGCTGCCAGTGTCATGCTGCTACATCGACTACGGAACCATATCCCCCTTCGAGTGCACCATCAACAATACTCGCAACACTGGCTGCGCAAGCGCACTCGGTGAGTGGCTCGGGAAGAAAGCCTTCGGTGTCGGCGTCACTGCTGCTACAGTGACTTGCTTACAGGTACGACTTTAAAGGAGATTAACCGCATTATTGTATAAAATTATGTAATGATAACTTAACATTTTACCAATACCGTGAGCAAATTCACCAATCTAAAATAAGCACAGAAAATAAACATTACTAAATGATAAATTGGAGAATAAATTAGATAGTGGTCTTGGAACTTACTCAGCGCACGCACTCGTGCTCCTTATGACATCTTGCACAGTTGGTTAATATCTATAGATATGGCTGACGTTGTCTTAATACGGATATTAAACATGTGATAAATATAAAAAAACCCGCAAGTATATTAAGTAATGTTACTTAATATATGTGTCAGTGAACCTTCTTCTATACTTAAATGTATTCCTTTGTATATTTTATTTGTGCCTCTTGGTGATTACCGATGTTCATAAACATCCACACTGAGGCTGTGCAGACAAGTTTCTTCATTCCGCCTTCTCCTCAATAGGTCACCGGACCAAAAGACCACACGGAATCTAATAACATAGATGTAATTTTAGGGCGGTGTTGGCGAGAGCTACCTCACCAGCCGTGCCTGTCCAATTTGGAGCCAATCCATTCTACGGAAACAATTTGTTGTGTTTGTATTTGTTCGGTGCTGTGTATCTTGTAAAATAATATTAAAATAATTTTCAGATCTTGCTGGTCGCAGCTGCATCGTGGTTGGCGTATAGGTCGAAATTTGAAGAAGTGGAACTGGAGTCTTAATAATTAGATATAGTTTAAGTAGACTTATTAAGTTGTTGTGCTTATTTATTTGTATATAAACGTTAAACTTTAATGGAAAACTATGTATTTTATTTAATTGAATAACTATGTATTTTATTTAATAACTTCCTGCAGAATACAGTCTTGTTTAGTACTTAAAACATGACGTGTACTCTGCTTTTTAGGAAATAGGATGAGTGTGGACTTAACATATTTATGACATGACATGATAATTGAATCAATTCAAATAAATTGTACCTGAGCCCGTAAATTTAGAACGAGTACACTGTCATGTCGCTCCACTTTTCACGAAATGGAGGAGTGTGACCGTCACATGTCATGAAGTTATGATATTCAAAGTTAACGGCTTGCTCCTCATACATTCTATTTGCTTGCTGTAATTGACTAAGATACCAAATTAAAACTATATAAATGAAAATGAAACCGCCCAAATGTATCCAAGCCCATAGCTTTAGAAAGAGAGCACCGAATTATATATAAATATATCTTTCCTTTTCTGTTCATTGCGTCATGACCAAGGTATGTATTGTATGTATGAATGAATATTATATTATATTGCAAGTATGGATTTGATAATATCGAAAATCAAAAATGCGTTCATAAATCTCCACATTAAAGGTAGGTAATTAATGGTATTGTCGTTACTTCTTGACGTTATATCTTGTAATAAACTTTTTATACTAAGTGTTTCCCCTAATTTATTAATTCAAATTATATAATATCATGGGCTGCTCACACACTCAGAAGATCAGATGGCAGATGGGCCACTAAGGTTCTGGAGTGGAGGCTGCATTTGGGAAAACGAAGTGTTGGTCGACCGTTCACCTTGTGGGAAGACGATCTCCGTGCAGTAGCTGGTCCGGGATGGATGCGAGTAGCAGGAGATCGGCTGTCTTGGCGTTCATTGAAAGAGGCCCGTGTCCAGCAGTGTGCCGATAGGGGCTGATAATGATGATGATGATGTCTATTTATCTTCAGGTGTACAGTAACTGATATGGTGTAGTTATGTAATAAATGTCTAAGATAAATAAAATATAATAATATGTCTGTCGTGACAGCTACCATAAAATATAAAATTATTGAATATATATATTTGAATATGTAATTAAAATAGATAGAAAATAAATAAGCAAAAGTAGACCAACCTTTTATTTTTGGGATAAAGGTCAAACTATAAATTCTAGTTATTATTGTAACCTTTTACGAAGACTCCGGGAAGAAATAAAAGAAAAAAGGCCGGGAATGTTGCGTAAGAAACTTTTGTTTCATCAAGACAATGGCACGTGTTCACACTTCGGTTGAAACAATGTCTGTAATCCATGATTGTGGCTACGAATTGCTGCCCCACCCACCTTATTCGCCGGATTTAGCCCCCACGGATTATCATTTATTTCCAAATTTAATAGAACATTTGTGTGGCTGGAAATTTTCGACCAAAGATTTGGTGATAGTCGCAGTAAACGATTGTTTCGCCGACCTTCCAGAATCTTTTTTTTTTTCGAGGGGATAAACAAGTTGCAGGTCAGGTGGAAGAAGTGTGTTGAACTAGATGGAGACTATGTCGAAAAATAAAAATAAATTTAGATCCACTTTTCTTTCATTTTCTTGGTCGGGCTTAGAACTTTTAGATCCACCCTCGTATTAACCATAGGTTAAGTATCAAGTGTATTCAACTAACACAGTGAGTGATGCTTATTTGAATAAAGATTATTTTTAAATAATGCGGCATAACACCTTAACAGCGTCTGTCTTACTAATTTTTTGCACTGATTTTAGAATTTGTTGACAAGACACACTCTATCTATGTATGTATACAGTAAGTCCGATGAATTATTTATGAAGCAAATGTATCGAAAAGTATTGTGTAGGCCCCAATATATCATCTCGTATTGACGCATTACATTCCCCATAGTTGTTCAAAGCTTGTCTATTTTACAATAGATGAATGAATGATGATATATATACCACTCAAAACAAAATAAGGATCATTAAGATTTTTTGATGTAGCATGAAAATAATAAAGACATTAACTTAAACAAGTTATACAACTTATTAAAATTTAAACATTAAATAAGTTAAACAATGTATGTAACTACAAAATAATGTTATTGATTAGAATATAGGCTAACAATTGTTTGAAATAATGCTACGAAATTGTTTTTTATGTTCATAATAAAATTAGTCATT
>JAFELO010000067.1:398442-452079 GCA_017140195.1 Eumaeus atala
ATGTACATATTTTATTTTTATTCTGCTTCAGATTTTATTTATCATACTGAACTGTCATTCCGAAGCATCCGTGATTGTACACAAACCATCGACGTATTATAGCCTACAGACGACGGATGTCATTATTTCTACATACAAACGTTTCAGACAAGTCGCTGAGGTACGCGGGGAAGGGAAGGAAAGGGACCAGCCAGCTTCTCGCGACTAGTGATGGGACATGTAGTGCTTGTCGATAGTATATTGTATGTTTCATGAGTGTAAAACATGTACAAACATGTAAACATGTTTGATGAGTGTTTACTAGGTTATACTAACGGACACCGTAAAGAACTTAGATGTATTCCTTGACTCAAATCTCTCCTGGAATTCATCAATCGTAAAGTTCACTTCTCAATTTACACTTTGAAACGTCTTCAATACACTTGCCTTTTTTAACTAAAATATCTCTTGCTCAGGCCCTAATTCAACAGATCATTAATTACACACATTTTCAGAAATCATGAAATTTTTTTCTTCTAATTCTTTTTCCTTCAATTTTTGATTTGTTTCTATAATTCGTCTATATAGCTGTTTCAATGGGTGAATTGTAAATATTGGAGATTCAGTGGAAGGTATTTTTCTTTTCGGTGCTGCCGGTCTTGTCACAATTTGGGTTATACCATTGCTGGGTATGCATTTTTTTGACGTGCTGGGAATCACTGAATCAGATTTAGCTATATTTGTCCGTAAATATAATAGAGTAATTTATTACTTTATGCAATATTACATTTATAGAACTTTTTATTAATATAATATCTTTCATATTTTTTTATATACTGCTCAAAATAAAAAGCATCTTACCCAAGTTTATCTGTATTGATTGTAACGTTTGTTTCAGCTATTGAAGAAATCATCTTTCGCCCATAAACTAAATTTATGTGTGTGTTCTGACATTGGTAAATTGGTGCAATACATTGGTAGTGTATAGTATGTTTATTGTGTATTGAACTTAAATATAATAAAAATGACATTCTAGATTAGCAGGCTCTGTTTTACTGCAAACTTTTACCTCATAATTCCTCTCCAACTGGTCGAAATGAAAAAATATATAGCGTAATTCTTTCTTGAAGAATAAGATATCCATCACTGCAAGATTTTTTCAAATCGGACCGGGAGTTCTGACAGTTTAGCCCGTTTAAAAAAACAAATATCAGTATTGTACCATCAGTCTAGGTAATATTCGTGTTTAGGACTCCGTAGAATCATGAAAATTGGAAAAGACCGCCGAAACTGTATGGGTTGTCGAAAATACACAAGACCGGTGCTCCACTACCTCCAATAGTTAGCCAAATTGATTCACCAACTTATAAATTGGCTCAACATATGGCGAAAGTCCTATCACAACTTCGTAGACTCACTAAAGCATTACAAGGGATTCATACCACTTTGTCGAAGAGATACAACAACTACATCTCTATGACAATGAAATTATGGTCAGTTATGATGTACAATCCCTGTTTACATGCCTACCAATAGAGGAGTGCATATCAATAGTAACAGGAAAGCTGAAGGATAATAACCTACCACTGGAATATGCTGAGCTATTAAAACATTGCCTCATGTCTGGCTATATGATGTGTAGTACAAACAGGTAGACGGAGTAGCGATGGGTTCGCCAGAATCCCTTTAGTCGCAGATATCTTTATGGAGGACTTTGAGGAGGTTGCCCTTCGAACTCCACCTATAATACCAAGGTTTTACAAGAGGTATGTTGATGATACTTTCACAATTTTACCTAAGGATAAAGTAGCCATATTCCTTAATCATCTAAATAGTATAAATTCCAAAATACAATTTACAATGGAGTTAGAGACAAATAATTCTGCGATGTCCCACTGTAAAAAAAAAGTGCCACTGTCGAGCGCCTACCTTCTATATTACCATACTTAAAAGGGATGACTGATAAAATTGGCTATATTCTCAAGCGAGTTTCAATAAAAACTTATTTTAAGCCGCCAAAGAAGATAAGTCAGTTCTTACCATCAGTGAAATGCCATATCCCTCTGCAAGGTGCAGGAGTGTACAAGCTTGATTGTGACTGTGCACTCTCCTATATAGGGAAACTAAAGAATCTATAAAAACTCGCGTTAAAGAACATATAGCCGATATGAAACACCGACGTGTTACAAAATTTTAACCATTACATTAGATTTGATAAACCTCAAATACTCACTAGGGAACACCAATTCCTTTCAAGGATGATCCGTGAGGCTATTGAAATTAAAAAAAACATCCAAATTTCAATAGAGAAGATGTCTGGGTTCTTCCCTCTGCTTGGGATCCAGTGGTGAACATAATCAAATCCAAAAGTAAACATAACACCTCAGGTCAGCAAGATATAATAAGTACTGTTTGCGTTAATCGGAACATCTAAAATTATAATTTAGTTGTTTCTTTTAAAAACTTGGTACATCAGGACATCTATCATCTCAGTCCACCCCTGACCATGGTTGCTGTAAAGCTTCTGAAACGTCGGGCTACATAAATAATTTAATAAACCGCGATAAAATCCGTAAAATTAGTTTTATTGTAATTCTCTCGTAAGTTATACGATCAAAATATTTGGTTCGGCAAATGCTTACCAATAATGGTAAATATAGCGTCGGAATTGTACAACTTAATAGCCGTCGTCTATTTTTATGCTTATATAAGAGTCTTCCTCCAAATGTCTTTAGCAGATTACGCTGTATGTTGAAGGAAACCAATTGCTACGTCTGTTGGCATTTATCCACTTTTCTTTTATACTTTTATACTTCTTCTTTTGGATATTTATTTAACATTAAAAAATAATTTAATGATATTTTAGTACCTACTTAAAAGGTATAATGCTTTCAACTTTTTATGATGTACCAATGCTATATTGCATCTGAAATGGCTATCATGACTCGGAAGTTGCCTCTCGCACACATAATAACGGCGTAGAAAATAAAAAAAATGAAGCTATGTTGTCGTGTTTAATTTCGCGTCGGATGTGGGTACCAGGTAGCGGATTAAGTAAATGTGTGTAAGCATTTGTACAGGTGTTTACAGGTGGCGGTATCTTCTAGACTCCGATCGCAGATTTGCCTCGTTATCTCGTATACAGAGTAGGGATTACAATATATCTATGACTATTAACGCCAGAAAAGTATTTTAAAACTCTTATAAGTCCTAACAACAAAATAAAAAAATATTTTTCCAAACCAATTAGATCAGATAACAAGGATTTAATTTTATTGCATTTAAGTGTGGCCACTAACTTGTAATACAAAAAATTATTGAAGCATAACTTTTTCCATATAAAGTACATTTGTTTACATGTTCCTTTATTTTCCTGTTTACCGATAAATCACGTTATATGTTGTGATACAGCACTTTTTATACGTCATAATTGTCAATGACAAGAATAGCAACAGTGTAAGTTGAGGTTTAAATAAATAATTTTCAGAAATTTATACACTGGAAATTAGCTTACCTGTGAAATATAACGCCATCTACTTTGATATTAGACCTTTTGCTATTTTTCCACATCATTTCATTTCATTGCACGGCATAATGAATTTTATTTAATGATATGTTATAGTAGAAGGTCTTTGCGCAATTAGCTAATGTTGACGTGTTCCGAAACTGGACGATAATAAAGCATATCTCGAGCTTGGCGTCACACATAGGCGCCATTTGAGCGATGTTTCATCAGGCGTCTACTGGTTATAACGTCGACGACACAAACACATTGCAAAGCCAACTTTACGCGCATTATGTGAAAATGTGTGCTTTTACATAGTAAATTCCATTTGAAAGAAAGCATGATTTGAGCATGTCTCTTTTAAGTTGTTTTTACAAAGTGTATAAATTTGAGATGATCTTGGTATTTTTGTAAATCATTGATAATAGTGTGTATATACAAGTGATATACATTTGAATTTAAATTTTCAGTGATTTAAGTAAATTACAATAAAACTACTTTTACGGATGCTATCGCGGTTTATTTAATTGTTTAACTAACCCGACGTTTCAGAAGCTTCACAGCAACCATGGCCACGGGTGGACTCATACGATAGAATCCATAAAAGTAGTTTTACTGTAATGAGTAACATTCGCCTAAACTTAAGACATTAAGATTTATATAAATATTGAAAAAACATGGGACATAATGTGTTTACCTGAATTTATTTGTAGATTAAATGCAATGGCGATTAACTTATGTCACCTACTAATACATTCTCCCGATTTAGCGCATGTCGCATTAAACAATGTTTGAACCATTATGTCGTGTGTCAGATCGGCTCGGCAGTTTAAGGTGGGCTACATCATGGACGAAGCTAATTGAACCGAGAGGGCAGCTCCTTGTACCACACTTAAATAAGAAGGGACTAAACAGCAAGTGAAGGAGGCGTTTACGCACACGAGAGGAGAGTATGGGAACTTTCATTACACGGGTCAGCACCCTAACTGGACCAAGGACACCTCCATTATGGGTTTATTCTGCACCAAAAACAACCCTACCAAGTTCGGAACAGTTTTATGGTGTGAGGTTCCCATCCCCGCTCAGAAAGAAGCGCCTAGGATATATAGGTATAATAAAAGTTTAGTTGTTTATGTTTGACAGATAACATAATATATTTTAGAAAGTATTGCCGTCTCACCTGTTGCAAGGTGAAGCGATGATGCCCGTGAGTGTGTGCGTCAGTGCGTGTGAGATGAATATCTAGTAGAGATAATGATAAGGACAATATGAGATATTACGGCGAGGTGGCGCTACTCTTTAATGTATTTGGTATGTTGGGAGTTTGCCATGGAATGATAGAACAATTTGTAGTGTCAAAGGTTCTTTGATTATCTCCTAAGCACGGTTTGCAGTACAATTTTATATAATATGTCCCAAATTTACTATGTTTCGTATGAAATCACTCTGTAATAATATTTTTACGTATGTACAACATAGTAAATAGTGTTTATGTCATGTATAACGATGAAAAATACTTTGAACATCGCTCAGTAGAAATAATAAACTTTAGCAATCCACCCCGGCTCCGCTTGTGGATGAGCAGGGGCCGGATTGTTACCTTAACGCATTAAAATCTTCCAATTGTATCACTCTTATCCATGGGTGAAAACCACATGAAAATCCGTTCAGTAAGTTTCCAGAAAACCGATCACATAAAGCTTTTGCGGCCTTTGTTTTATAATATGTATATTGATTTACATAAATAGATTATATTATAAGTTAAAAATGTCACGTTTCGATAGTATTTTATCTTTAGAAAATCTCATGTTTCATCACTTACATTTAAGAGTTTTTTAGTTTCTTCTTCTAAGCGAACAATGTTAAAGATTTTTGTACGTATGAAACGTACCATTTTTTTCTCTAAGACGCGTACAGAAGTGGGAATAGAAGCTTAAAACTTTAATGGGCGATCGTAAAACTTCTTTTTAACGACCCTTTTTTCAGGGTAAAAATGTATTCATAGCTGAATTTCAGCTACAGCTACCTTTATGCCGAAGAACAATCCGAGCAAGACATGTAATAGTGCACAAGTGTTTGCGCAGGCATGCGTGCATCTGTCCTCTCCTTCACCTATACCGATAAGACGGCAATCCGATACGAACGGAGAGAAATCAAGCGCAGGATCGACGGCTTAACATCCTCTCTGAGGCAGAGGTGTGTAACACAGCCAACTTCCTAACTGCCATTAAATATTGATAAATGTACCTTAGAGTCGAACCCGGGAAAACGTTTGAGAAAATGCTTAGCACTAGACGACAGCGCGGATCAGAATTCAGAGTAATTAGTAGTTGCTCCGCGCCCGCATGACTACATAATATATTATACCCATGTAAACTCAACAGCAAGGTTAACAATACTTCTCGAAGTATCACTGAGAAGCGAATCCGCGTGAATACACACAGTCGAATGTCGGAAGGATTTGGATTCAAAATCGTATTGCTGGATTCATGAGGTGAGTAGGTAATTCTCACGAACACAACAATCTACTAACGTGGATAAGCGGCTGTGCTCTCATCGTTAATGCGGTTTATTTAGGCCAGGATGCTATATAAGGGTATTGGCGATTGCGGTTATGTTAACGCAAAGAGATTTCTTTCTTAAATGCATGTTAACGCATTTACGCACTGGTGCAGCTGATGCATATATACATAGTCTGTCAATAAAAGAGGAAGAGACTATTTTAAAATTACTTTCAACTTAACGAGTACATGAACTCCTTTTCTATTTGGGTTTTTAGAGGTTCTACTTGGTGCATGAGTGACCTATTTAAAAAAAAAACAGATGATGACCGAATGAAATATTATATAACCCAGCACACCTGATATGCACATTTATGTTGTAACACTTTCCAACTGCAATTGAAGTGGAAATAGAAAAAAACCTCGTGTAATGTATTCATACTCGTAGTTTACGAGCGTTTCTTAGTGTAGACTGCACGCCCATGTGATAAAAACGTTGCCTTGTGTCGAGTGCTAAGTGATAATCATTTACTGACGAATCGAGTGCCACTCACCAATGTCAAAGCGAATAACTTAGGTGCAGTGTGTCCTGAAACTTTCAATTGTTTTTTATTGTGTTACAGAATACTTTGTTCATTCGAAAAAAGGACTAGTTACATGTCGTTGTTGGAAAAAACGTCGCTTTATTTTAATTAATTTACATTGATTTTTGATATAACACAGATTCTTCTACTAAATTTAATGCGTACATGCGTATGTCGTAATTAAATATAAATGAGTGTTAGATTAGAAGATATTTCGCAATAATGATGGAAAGTCAAACAGTACAACGGGAGCCTCGGTCGAGATAAATCCGCTTGTTTTCCTTATCAAGATTATAATAGTGATAAAAATATCCCCAGTAAAACTGTACGTTGGCTGTCACGTGGATTCGTACGATTGGAGACAAAATGTTGTCTAAAATATTCACAACCGTTAAATATACGTTGGTCACCGTCAACTTCATATTCCTGGTAAGTGAGGAATTAATTCTTATAAGATTGATTGATTGATTGAAAGTGATTGATTGAAGTGAACCTCCTAGAAAAAATAATATTTCATTGGCTACTCCATGACGAAACATTGAGCAAATAAAGCTAACCTAATCCATGTTTATACAATACAAAGGTAAATTTATAATGAATATTATTACGCCACTTTGAAACGTAAGAGGAGGCAGCACCATGGCGTTTTGCAATGGAAATGGGCCGGCTCCAGCGCCCATGCACACGAAACGAGTACCTTAAAAGTGATGCTGTCGCGTTTCGAGCGGTTTGTGAGTAGCCGGTAGCCCATTGAGGGGATGGAGGTAAAGATTGGTCGCATCTGCATATGCGGATGGTTTGTGTCGGCGGGAACCTCTGTTTGCCCTGCTATAAAGCAACCCATAAATTATTTGATTTCTTAGATTCCGGCGAATGCTACACATTACAGTAAAACTACTTCAACGGATTTTCTCGCGATTTACTAAGTATTGTATGGTGGCTGTAAATCTTCTGAAACGTCGGGGTTGTAACATACTTCATAAACGGCGATAGAATCAGATAAAGTTGTGTTATTATAATTCATAAACTATTTATTTTATCTATTTAAATATCCCTTACAAAACGAAGTCGCCAGTAGATTAACTCCAGTATAGAGTTAAACATTTGCACATTTCAGATAACAGGCGTGATTATACTGTCGGTGGGGAGCTCTGTACAGTCGGCGTATAACGGCTACCATGAGTTCCTGTCCGAGAGGTTCTTCTCACTGCCGGCCTTCTGCATCGCCACTGGGGTCATCGTGTTCCTCATCTCGTTCGCCGGCTTCTATGGGGCCTACATGGAAAACTATTACGTGATCATGGGGGTAAATGAATAATAAATTGTATAATACTACTTAGGATAAGACGATCAATCGTTCTATAAAAAGAAATGAAAAACTACTTTAAGCTTCGTCTCTTACTTCTCACGTTAGTTTTGTCCCCTCTGGCTGTATCAACAAAATAGCTTTGCATAATTGTGATGTGAATATTATGACAGCCATGTGCTTTTCATTCTTTGTAACTTTGTTTACCGGCAAAACTGAAATTAGCTCATGTATAGCTGGTAATAATAATTTTATTGTTAGTTTGCTTCGACCTATTTTCACAATGGATTCCGGTGCGTTCTATTTTGAATATGTTTGCGACAGCTTAGTGTTAGTGTAATGTAGACTCATTTATCACACCATGTAGATATAGATAGACAGACTAGCTCGGGAATGACGATATTATGCTCTATAGTACGCGGAGGATAGTTCTTGATGGAACACAGACAATTATAGTACGATTAGCAATAGAAAAGGATAATTACAAAATAAAATACATATGAAATTTATCCGATGCACGGATTAATCTATTTATTAATAAATAAAAATATTGCCCACTAGGGAAAAATTCTAACCCTATAGAGCTTACAAAAAAAAAAAAAGAGTTATAATGTAGGGAAGCAAAGGACCGATTGGAGGATCTCGATAGCCGATTCGAACGCCTTGGCACATAGACATCCGCATTATTGTTGTGCGGATGCGTTGCCCTTCTTTCCTTCTTCTCTCCAGTGGACAATACAACATAAAGTTAAAGATTAGTATTAACCTCTTGCGTTTAAGCTTCTATTTAGCTGTAATAATTTCATATTACACTAATACATATAATTTAAACAGCTACTTATTAGATTCCGGGTTTGATCCTGAATAAATTGTACACTAGAGCCTACCTCAAGAATTGCTCTAGCCATGGATGAAAGCAGAATGAAAAACTGTTTAGTAGGCTTTGAGAATGTTGATCACATACAGACAGAGAGCTTATGCGCAATTTGATTTATAATAAGTATAGACTTTAAAGCTAAAAATTTGTTTATTTGGTATAATATATAAGACAATACAATACATAATACATAAGATTCTCAGGAACAACTTGAAAAAATCTTTCATTTTCCATTTGTTAAGGAAGGCTATAAGATACACATATACCGTCTCGCTACGACCAATATGAGCAGATTTACGTGGGCAAAGCCATGGCCCACTGCAAGTATAATAATACAAAAATATGCAGAATGTATATTTCCTATCTTTAAATAATGTTTAGGGTAGTAATTGCTCTATGGGCAGTCCAGCAGTGGACGTCGTGCGGCTGATAACGATGAGGTTATATTTAAAATGTGGATATGATGCAATACAAAATATAGTTTCAGTTTAGCATCAGAATCAAACAAATTGTTTCGATCTCCCGCCCAGGTTAAAGTGCTACTGGGGTTTTTATTTTTAATTTAAGTTCTCAACGAGGAAGTCATGTATCGGATAGTTGGGGAAAGTCATGGTAATAAACATCATGCGGTGTGGACTATAAATATTTTATAAGGTCGAAAAATCGAATTCGGTCTAAAAATCCATAACTTTTTATTTCTAACGATTACACTGTGAAATTTTCACAAATATAAGATAGTATATAGGGTTTTAAATGTCCAGTCCTAAATTAAGAGGCCTCGTCCTAAATTAAGAGCTATTAAAACTATCAATATTAATAAGTTATAAGTGTTTAATATTAGTTTTATATTTTTTATATATTTTTAATTTTTTTATCAATTTCTTAAAACAAAGATAATAAAAAATTTGGTGGTATTAATATTGATAGTGATAAATTACTAGTTTATTAATCAAAATTTTCTAGAAAATATTTTTAAAAATATAACGTATATTGAATAATCGTTAGGCTTATCAAAGTATGTATTTAAATATATTATTGATGCGCTTTCATTAAACTCGAGTAGCTTCTAGATCCGTTATTAATTCATTAACGTCCAGTTTCTGCAGTGGTATTAGTAATTTCTATTGTGGAAGGCGGTGGACAGCAGGTTTCTTTCGTTGTTTGTACTTTGAAATACGGTGGAAATATAAAACAGTTTCGTTCGTTTGTTAAATTTCTTAAGTATAAATGCTATCGTTAAATCTAAATCGATCAGAACACTTAATGCTCCTTGATCTGTTAGAGTTTGTAGTAGATTCGAATTTCTTATGACAATCAAGAATAAGGTTTTAATTGCATTATCAGCCATCCAGATCCAGATTTGCTTCAGTCCCTTCTCCTATCGAACGTAGTCCCTGAAGATATGCATTGTAGATGTGCTCAAATACGAACTCATGCAATAGCATAGTGGTTTTCCTTTTTTTGTTGGATTCTGAAAAGTCTGCATATGGTATGCAAGATCTTTCACGTTTTCCTGAATACGTAGATGGTGTGGAGTCGGTTGTAACGTATTCCAAGCAGGCTAAAGTTCCTAAATATTCGGAATCTAACCAACTATTGTAACGAAGAGTTAAAGAAAACTTGTTTATTCCGTCCAGCTTCCGCCCTTCGTTTTTTGAAAGAAGGAATAATATATATCAATATCACTGATGATAAAACACATGTTTGTTGCCTTCAGAGATTTAATGATTCTTTTTCCAAATAATGCATCAAAACTTTTGCCTTCATCACGTTTGGAATTGAATGTAGACATTTTATAAAGTGATTCAAAAGTAAGTATATTGTATTTGTAACAATTAAACGTCCTTTTTATTATCACCATAAATTCCTAATAAATACGACAATACATCAACGCTTTGTATACTGTTTGAAATTTAAGGGCGGTGTGCATCTAGTTGATAAATCGCCTGTTATCACCGAAGAGATAGGCAGAGGTGTGCTGGTACATCCACAACTCGTAAGTTCAGTAGATATCTAGCACACCCACGATTGGTCAAGGTACTGAGGCCCATGATGTCATAGGTGGCAAGCCTATGGCCACTTCGGGCACATTCCAATCCCAGACAATGTAATGCGTGTTCAAGATAATCTGAAAAACATTTAATAATAGTTGCCCGACCTGGGGGATCGAACCCAGGAGCCCACGCGGCTAAGTCTTAACAGGCGACACCCGCACCACAGAGGCGATAATGAACTTACAACAGACCTTTTTTCAGACAGGCCGTATTTTATTTCGATTTTTTTTCATGTAAATGTTAAGCAAAACTTATAATTTTTTAACTGCGATACAATCAGCGAAAGATACGCTTTTCAGAAATGTATACCTATTCCTGTAAAAATTTACATTAAAATCACTTTGAAAATGATGAAGTGAACGAGCTTTAAATGGGTATTTATAGAACACTAAGTTTGTCGCATGACTAGTATATTTTAGCTAGTATATATAGTACATATATATATATATATATATTCAGTTAGTTTATTAGTAGTCGTTCTACCATTTTCCGATTCATTCATGATGCCGCCGCATAGTGACAGCCGTCCGGTGGCTCCTAAGGGCGTTCGTCTGGTTGCGTGCAGGTTCATGGGTGTCAGAAGTCAACAAAAGAGTGTTTTTCGCCTGACGAACTAAACAAATAATCCGTAATGTATTTCAGTTCGCGGGCTCCATGATTCTGATGTTCGTGTTCCAACTGTCGGCGTGTATAGCGGGGTACGCGCTGCGGGGCAACACGGTCGCGCTGGTGCAGAAACAGCTGCTCAGCACCATGGATCTATACGGGCTGCATAAGAACGTAGAGGTCACCAAGCTATGGGACGAAGTGCAAAATGACGTAAGCGACAATTATATACTCGTAAAATCAGTTCGCGGACTCAATTGTATGAGCCTGATGTTTGTGCTCCATCTGTCTGCGCATAGCTGGTACGCGCAGCAAGGTAACGCGGCGATACTGATGTAGACGCAGCCGTCCGGCGCCATCACAAGGACTTGTACATACTATACTACAATCTGAAGTTATAGTTTGGATATCTACAAAATGACCTACGTGCTTTTTGAATTTGGAAGAGGTACTAAATTACCTTTTCATTTATTCATTCAATCAATAAATCAATTACTTATTTGCTATAAAAGTGGTATAGTGGGTGTTGTGTGTACTAACTAACAATTAATTACTACGCAAATATTTTGAACTACAAGACCAGGGTATAATAACACATCCAATATTTTCAACAAACACAACAAACATTCACAGTAAATGAATGATTGAAGTATAACAATCGTAGACTACCTGCCGTTCAGTACATCCAGCGAGCGATGTGGGCCTATAAACCCTATTTAGCCCAGTTAGGTTACACGTCTGAACTCCCCCCTAAGCCTAACGTTAGAAGTGGCACATAATTTAGTATAGGGCAAGACTGAATTCAAAGAAAAAAGTCATTAATGCCAGATTATTTTCTATCATCAATTTGAAATGTGAAAAAAAAGTCATGCTTTGTGATACCCCTTTTTAAGCCAGGCCGTGCGCAATGGCACATTAAAAATCATTTCAACCCAAAATAATTCCACCAATGACTGACGTCTCAGTCTCATGTGAATCCAAAGATCGTGAATGACCAATAAAATCAAAATTTGATTAGTCTTGAGCCTTGGTTGAGTGTGAGCAATCGGGAGGTGCGAGATAATTTGCACTCACATGAATTTCGTGTTATTAGAAAATGAAATAGCAGGTTTTTTTTGGCTACGTCGTGATGTAATCTCAGTTTATCTTTATTATTATAATAATTTGAATTGTATGTATTGTACATACATACAAAACATGCAACCAACAAAAAATATATCAAAATTCACAAATTATTTTCACAGGATGTTCGATGAGCACGCAATTACATAAGTACTATAACATTCAATTATTCTTTTTGATTATGCGACGAAATGCGTTTAACGACCTGCCACCGGCCCTGACTAGGGACCTTAAAACCAACGCGAGTGCCATCAGTGTAGCCTTTAGTGAGGTGTCTCGGAAATGTAAACCATCAGGGCACCTCCTAGGCTAGCCAGTTCCTAAACGACCGACACCGCGCCTACAGAGGGACCACAGAAAAGCTCCACTAAATTCGCGACGGTGGATTGGTGTAAGTTTCCTCGCTCCATGACCTGTGCGCAAAGGCATCTCCTCCTCCTGCTCTCTTATCCACTCTTCTTATAAGAGGGATGCTTAGAGCAGTCCCCTTTAGTCCAATTGGCTTCACCTTAGGCTACTGAGCCCCACCGCCTGCACAACGCTTGAACCAAGGTGAGGAATCATAGAAATTACCTATATGTAAAATAAATAAGTTTCCTCGTTTATCCTATCCTATACCTTAATCTATGGCGCTCTATGGGGAGAGCCTACGTGCTATGTCCAGAACTGGACGTCACCCGGTTGAGGATGACGATGATGATGGTCCTATCGATGAATACGGACATTCCTACAACATGAGGACACAAATTTCCGTAAGTCTAAAATGTTCCAGTTCTTCGCCGGAAGCCTTCATCTTTATTCTTAAGCTTAAGCAAATGTATTCATCAACGGTCCATCTCTCTGCATAGAATAGGGGTATTCGTAATGGAAGCTGCTAAGATTTATGATGGAGTATTGTTTCAACATGAGCTCCAGGGCAACTGATCCTCAGCTATTCATATTATTTTTTACATCGTTTTCTGCGTTAATATTTCAGTTCACCTGCTGCGGAGTAGTCAATTCCAGTGACTGGTTGATACCGTTGAACACCGCGGAGAGCCAGGGTCTTCCGCTGAGCTGTTGCAACCACGTCCCGGGCACCATCTCCGTGTGGGTCTGCAACACCACCATTGGGTATAGCACTGGCTGTTCCGAGGCGTTTGGTGATTGGGTGCAGTCGCACGCCGGGGCTATTGGAATAAGCGGGGTGTTTTTGGTTATCATGCAAGTGAGTTATTACTTCCTATCCGTTTTTATCAATTAAGGATATTCACTTCAAAAAGAAAAAAAAAGAAGATTGGAAGAGGAATACACAGATGCGAAAGGCCTAATTTAAATGACAATGAAGACACTAAGTTTGTAAGTGTCAGGCCCCTTAGGGCTGGGAACTCATCACTTTTACTTTATATTCTTACTAGCAGACTTCTCACGGTTATTCCAGAAAATATGACAACGATTCAGTGATTTACAAAAATATAAAAATCATAAATTGTAATTTCGGCTTCGTAAACATTACACGTCATAGTACTTAATGACAACAAAATAAATTTATGAAATTTACTAAATCCATTTCAGCCGTTCTGTAAGTATTCTAGAAAGAGGTAGTGGCCATGCTGCATAGGAGGAGGTAGTGCCATGCGTACACTCATGACAAAAGGAGTTGGGCCGTCAGGACTGGGGAGGTATCTCTCGGTCACATGATACCGCCTTAAAGTGACATCTTCAATGTTGCGTTTCGTGCGGTTTGTGAGTAACCGGTCGCTCAGGCAGGGGGCTGAAGGAGGGCCACGAATCGGCAAAGTAATTATGTTGATGATCATGGGCGTCGGTAGTCGTGGTAAAGACTCCGATTAATCATTTGCCCCTATACTGTAAAAAATAGTTTTTAAGGCCTTGCAATATTGCTAATATGACTTTAAGGAGGTGTCACTTTAGGCCGGTATCTTGTGAGCGAGAGATACCTCCCCTGTCGTTCCTCCCAATTCCTCTGGCACCTGCTATTATAATGTTTAAGTTAAATATAACCTGACTTTATCGTATCGATACTTGAAAACGAAATTTGTAGTTGCTATAAAAATATTTTCAGGCGCTTGCGGTAGCAGGAGCGGTGTGGCTGGCGAACATCACGAGGAGAGAACAGGAGTTTCCTTAGATGATAGTTAAATTTATTATACTAAATTAAATTAATCATTTATTAAATTAAATAAATCGTTGAACCCCGTTCTTGCATTGAGTAGTTTATATCATTAAATATATTATAGGGAATGTTAACTAAATTTCTAGGACTCATGCCAGTAACAACTTACAAGGATTGTATTATTGTTAGATATAGAAACGCCAATCAATTTACTATACCAACGTTATATTATCTATATGCATTTAAAAGTACAAGTGAAGATATAGGTACAAGTGAAGTTATTTAGAAATATAGGTATAAATCACATAAATAAATTATTGTAAGTAATTTACAAATGACTTATAAGTGTTATGTAACATGTATTAAAATTTATACAATAATAAAAAAATAGAAAAATAGTAACATGGCATGTTTTACATTATGAAGCATATTATGGACTATGCCTAATGATGTACAATATATTTTCGGTGGCAACAGTTCAGAAAGCATAGCTTGTCTGTCATAAAAAGAAAAAAGTCTGTAACACTTGTTATGAGAATTGCAAATACTTGATTGCTAAATTCTGATTTTACGTTATGCTTATTTTCCAAAAATCACGAACCATACAAATTATGCATTCTTTTTTATTGCAGTTGAGGTGCTTGGTAACTACCGACAGCCGCAAACATTCGCACAAGCAGAGGTTATGTAAATGTATTGCTCTGCTGCTCTTACTTACTCGCTTACTTACTACTTACTCCATTCTTACGCTAACTCAACTTTTTTTTTGTTGACGCGCGGAAATAAATTTACATGCCTTCACCAGCCCTTGGTGGAGTACAAGGGTGTGCGGGACTCGCGGCATATTATAGTGCCGTATACCCACGAAACCCACCGCGTGTGCCATCAGGGCGGCCTTTGGTGAAGTGCCCCAGAACTACAATTAACCTGGGTACTTCAACTAGTCTGTCCCTTAATGAACCTACACCTCCTTCACGGAAGTGTTTCCCCGCACCGCAGGACAACCCTACCAACCTTGGGACAGTGCAATGATAGGTTTCCATCCTCGTCCCTTGCACCATGCACTAACCACCTCTCCAATTTCTCTTTTGTCACCTCTTCTTATAAGGGGGGGGGGGAGCAAAAAGAGCGCCGCCTCCTGCTCATCCATCTTATAGAGGGTTGCAAGTTACAGGTTGGATACATAGAGCAGACTGACTCAGTTCAATTGGTTTCCCCCAGCCCCTTCGCCACGACAAGGCTTAAATTATTTGGCGGGGGGGGGGGGGGTTGAATTTATGAAGTTATGCCAGTATTATGTGAGCGAAACTTCCCGAGCAGATGCAGCTCTTTTTCTCCATTTCTATACCTCCTACATATTTACTTACTACTATTGTTCACTATCTACTTACATATTTAACACAGTCCACCCGTGACCATGGTTGCTGTAAACCTTCTGAAACGTCGGGCTACATAAATAATTGAATAAACCGCGATAAAATCCGTACAAGAAATTTTATTGTAATGACTAACATTCGCGTAAACTTAAGATATCAACACAGTGTTACTCAATGATCTCTTGTCCAGTTTCAATCTCGGCAGTTCGTTAGCGAACCCACACACTTCAGCGCCCATACTGACACCTTACTCGATCTCGTTTGCACGGATATAAATTTGACCCGAGTAATGATTGATCACATCCCCACCCTGAGTGATCATGCCTTGGTCGTGTGCGAGTTGAACATACCTAAGATTATTAAGCAGCCAATGTAATTCGCTATAGGCCTATTAAAGACATTGCTCCATCACTATTCGGTAACCTTATGGAGTCAGTCGTCTGGAGCTCTATGGACGACGCGAATGTCAATGAAACTGCCGAGTATATCGTTTCTAATCTTCTTCATGTATTTAATTGTGTTGTACCTCTAAAATTAAGTACTATCAAAGAAAGGAGCTATCCATGGGTAACAAACAATTTTAGATTAATGATGAAACATCGTGATAAGGCCCATCATATAGCGCGTAGCGCTGAAGTTCCATCCAAGTCAAATTATTATAAAGAACTTAAGAAACTAGTTATCCTATATATAAAGATGCTAGCCTTAAAAATGTCATATGTAAGAACACGAGAAACCCCAGAAACATGTGGAATCATACAAAAGAGAATGTAAGCTTTAAAAAAACCAACGCGTCACTTCCTGGCCACTTGATTGATGCCGGGAAGATGAATTTATATTGTCTAAATGTTCCGGGCGATAACATAGTTAGCCCATCTCATGTCACACACCTCTAATACTTTTAATTTACGCCGTCGGCTCTGATGGCATTAGACATTTTGCTGTTATCTCTTCCGTACATATTAAGCGCATTAACTAATTTAATTAATAAAAGTATCTCTTCTTCCACCTTTTTCGATATTTGGCGTAACGCGGTAGTGCTACCTATTCCCAAAACAGGTAATCCCAATGAATTTAAGGACCTATGACCTGTAAGTATATTGCCAAGCTTTACAGCAACCATGGTCGCGGGTGGATTGTGTAATAATACTATGTTAATCCCTCTAGTGTTCAATACATTGATATTGAAGTCACCCAGAAGGATGATGTGATCGTATACCGGAGGATAGCTGATTGACTCGCTTAATGTATCAATGAATGTGTGAACTGATAGCCAGGGCGGCTGGTAGGCAGTACCGACAGCAATTATTTTATGGCTAATATTAACTTGTAGTCACATTTGTTCTACGGAGCCTGTGGTAGAGTGCTTCAGTACGCGACAGCTTGTTCACGCTTCAGATAAAACCAAACGCCGCCACATCGAGTCCGTACGCTGGCCGGACGAGGCATGTGACGCAGGCGGTACCCGGGTATGATTGAAGCCGGGGAGTCCTCCCCCTCTATAAGCCACGTCTCCTTTAGGGCTAAGATGTCGATGTCGTGTCTCGTGCGCGCAACCACTAGCTCCTCGTGACTAGGTACTGACCTAATGCATGAGGATTAACAGTCCCTACAGGTTTTTTTAAATCGAGCCATTAGTTATATCTTTTAAAATAAAATACAGCAATAATATTGTTAAAAATATTCAATATTATAAAATACATACAACAAATAACAATATGAAGCAATATATTATTAGTAATATTTTTAAATAAATAAAAAATATGATAGTAAATAAAGCTTTTTTAAGTGCCGCATAAACAGACGCAAAATAATTTTTATTATTGTTAAGATGTGATCATATCCCAAGTACCTATGGAGCATATGTTAGGCTGTGTACTGCTAACAGACAACACATTAAATACACGAATACAACTACAATTATAAATAAGTTAGCCGGTTTTAAAATTATTAATCTTAAGTTACTTATACATGAACGAATATACAAACATATCAGGAACAGAAAACCTTCTCAATGTCGTGAGAGGACGTGCGATATTTAGAGTTACCGGCATCGCGACGTACAAAAACTATGGAAATATTTAATACGCTTTTATTGATAACACGTCTACAAAATCAACCAGCTGTTCCTTATGTCCTCTACATCCCATAAGCGATAACTCCACACCTCCACACACCCTCAGATGTCGTAGAGGATCTAAAGTACACAATATAGATAATAGAAATGGCAAAATGTCGAAATACCGCCTGTATTGTTTTGTCCATCCGATGTGACGTCAGCTGCAGAGGTCCATATATCACTTACATATTTTCATAAAAATACCTTGCTTTTTACGAGTATTAAGAATAAAAAACGTTGACGCATTTACAGCCCATTGTTGGACGAGCATATGGATAAGCAGTTATCGTTAAATGAACGATACACCACAATCGGTTAGTGCACGCATTACAACTTTCGATACCAAAGTTATAAGAGTCATATTCAAAGTAGCAGCATAGACATATTGTTTAAATATTATTAATATTATTAGTAGCCTATCGTGTCCCACTGCTAGGCAAAATGCTGGACTTGTATAGTCTTATCCCACACCTCTCTGTTTAGAGCTAGACTAGTCCAATCCTTTCAAAAGGTGTTAAGCTCATCTACCTACGGGGTCTGCCGCGTGGTTGCCGGGCATTCGGGGGGTGTTATTTTGGCCCAGATGTCATCAGATATGTGGGATACCTGGCCACTCCAGTTCCTCTTTGACATCATAGCCTTTCGAGTAACATCTGTTACCCTGTTTTGGATCGTATTATGACACTCTTAATCCGGTCTCTCAATTTGATACCCAGCACACTTCGCAACATGGATCTCTGGCAGACCGCGAGGGCGTTTCTGCTGAAATGTCATCGAGAGTGTTTAAGAGTCGTATGCATACGACCATGAGCTTCAGTAGTTGTTTCGATTTTAACACCCCATTCAGCTTTAATTTGTCAGTTAGGAAATTACCAGACACTTATTATAGACCGCAAGTCCCAAGTCATTTCTTCAAATCTTTTGATATTTAGAATTCTTTCCCTGGCTGCTTTGATCCCCTTTTTCGTATGAACACTACGTGGACAGCCAGATCTTTCTCTGTCACGAACAGATGAAGTCTCATTGTACCTATTAATAGATTAAGACCAAATGTATGGAGACCACCAAAAATTACATTTGGCTTCATATCTACTTTGTGTAACGCAACCGCAGCGACTCAGTTCTCCTTTTCATCCCTTTCTCTCTCTTTTAGTGTTGCAAAATATTTCACAATGTATTGGCGCCAAAATGAGAAAATACAAAGAAATATTGTATGAAATGACAGATTCCAAATTCAAATGTAATATTTTTTTATTTTTAATAGTAATATTATTTATGACCAGACTAAATACGTACTATTTATCACCTGATTATGTAATGCGACGAGTATAGGCCTAGAGGTGTATGAGATGTTATCAAAAGCTTTAGAGTAATCTTTAAAAAGCAAATAGAGAGGTTGCTGTTATTCCAAATGCTTTTCAATGATTTGGTTGATAGAATAGAAGTCGGTAGTAGAGGCCGGTGAGAAAGCCGGCTTGTTCGGGTGGTGCTCATCCAGTGCTGGGGCAAGTTAGTTAGTCGAAAAAAAAATAAGAGAGACTGCAGGATGTAGAGGACATAAAAAATTTGCCCCCATTTGAAAATATTTGAACATCCTATTTATAAATTTTTTTTTGTTATAAAGGAGAAGACGAGCCGTTTTTTCATGACTACCGACGCCCATAGACATCAGCATAATTATTATACGAACTTGTTGCTGTCCTTCCCTCATCCCATCCAATGGGCTACCAGGAACTCACATACCACGCGGAAAGCATCAGACTGTCACTGCACTGCAGTGACCTGTTGCGGTGGTATCATGTGAGCGAGAGGACCAGGCCGGTCTTACCGTCGCAATGTAGCATGGCACTCTTACAAAATAGCACACTATAAATTTAATATATATACAAAAAAAGGTAGAATAAATAATCCGAACGTTAACAAATATACAGAATACGAACCGCCAGCCATTTGATGCCAATCAAAGTTAATAGCATCCAATTGTTCACCGCACATGTGCGGTTAACATCCGCCACTACATGTCTGTCTGTTGGTTATGTAATATCTGCACTCTTCCATGTGTGATAGGCTATTGCTGCACTGCAGAAAAATGGGCCTGACACTACCGGGGAGGTATTTGTTATTTACATGATGCCGCCTAAGCAGGTTCCCTGTCCCACGAATCATAGATGATTTCATTTCGATTGTTTAACAATATACGGGACAGAAAAGTGTCGATTACGCTATCGCCTTGCGTGCGTTTTGAGAATAGCCGGTGGCCCATTAAGGGAGAAGTAAAGGAGAGCAATGCATCTGCATATACCGTGCGGATGTTAATGGACGTCAGTGCTGACATAGCTCCGATTTATTATTTGGGAGACAAGCTGCCGCTGCATATGCTATAAAAATTGATCTCGGAAAAAGAAGAAATCTTTCTTTGAACATTATTACAGCAGGATTTCTACTTTTTCTGAGTCTTCACTGCGTCGTATCATTGGGTAAACATGTTCCACCCCAGATTGAGGGCTCCAGGGTCCGAGGACTCTCGAATCGAATCGAAAAGTGTTATTGGGACTTTTTCAATTATAAATGAATAAATTCGCAAAACCTCCGGTGTCTAGTTCAAGACTCTGAAGTCAAGTGAGAGAAGAGAGGAGAGTTTACCTTTATCTACAGTTTGCACATTTGTGCACTGTTTAATGACCTCATAACACCAAGTATTTTATTTATACGGAAATAAGGGAAGTATACACAAAATCAACGGCAAGATGAATATGACTCGTGACTCATTAAGTCAATTAAACCGCGCCACATAGGTACTTCCACTTTCATTTCCTTTCCATTCTTTTAGCATAGAACTTGGAGACACTTCTGTAAGCTTGTCACCCAGTTCACACACAGGCATAGATTTTAATATTATGTGTCTTTTAATAAGTCGATATTACTTTAAAATATTAAAAAGAAACAGAACTTCCTAAAACAGAATTTAAGCAGACATTTAAAACATCTATGTATTTCTACGGAAGTTGTTTACGATTCTGACAATACTTCATAAATATGTAAACACATTTCGAAGTTGTATTATGTAAGAAAAATACGCATAAAGTAACCCTAAAAGAACTACAGCCCTTTTTTGCACACTATTATTTGAAAGTACTAGTGAAACAATAATATATATTTCAAATTAAAGCGTAGGGAGGAACGATTTAAAGTTGAACTCAGATTTGCTACGTCACTCGAATAACAAGGTCGCCAACATACGAAGTTGAAACGTTCAGTGTTGCAAGGTGACTCTATATTTACTGTAGACCTAGAGCCGTGAGCAACAAATACACAAATTGCCCGAGGAAAACTCGACTTGTGTGTTTTCATGTAGTCTTTTACTGACGCGCGATACGTTATCATCTGATAGCGTTCTGAATAATATCTACGTTAGGTATATTTTTCAGTGTATTGCTACGTTTCTACGTGTGCAGGTGTGTTTATAGTTTTGTGATAATGGCACAGAACAATCTAGAAGTGGGCATGAAGTGTATAAAATATATGCTGTTGTGTGTGACAGCAATATTCGTGGTAAGTTATTTTTGTTACATATTTTCCCTTATCTGTATCCACTTCGGATCGTGATAAGAAAACCTTTTATTCGTTACCTCTATAAAATGTTCCGATAAAAAACAGGTACTGAAAATGTGTGTACCTAAGCACCTACCCACAATAAAGAAATACTTTCAATGTTGTATTTTATGTGGCAATATAAAAGTAATAAATATAGCGCTTTAAATATACATTTGATTATGTTTTCTGTAGATATTTTACGTCTTTTTTCAGAATTGTATTTTAACGTTACACAAATTTTCAAAAAGCATCTTATTTTCATGTGGTTTTAGTATAAATTAAGAATGTAAATCAAAGAAAATTCTCATCAATCAGTTGATATTATTACATTTAAAAGCCAATTAGGAATTAGTTTCATAGCTATTGCCACTTAATACTTCCAAATGATAAGTATAAAACCTTTTATGTTTATTCTTTACACAAATTAACAGCTCTTTGGGGAGAATTAATAAATCTACTACGCAATTTAACGAATCATTTTTTTCGAAGGAACTTTTTACCTTTATGTGCTGCATTTAGGAATTTCAATTGGCTGGCATTACGAATACCTACAGTATGTGTTTCTCTTATCACGTTCGATTGCATTGCCAATAAGTGAGTCAACTCTCCTTCATCACGTGAAATCATTCTTAGGTAGAGGTTCTATATGACTTGTTCACTACAATTAGGTTTATTTATTCATTCTGTATAAATACACCTATATATAACGCAACGTCAGCATTTTCTATTATGTACTTAACTATTAAGCGCATCTTTGTCCGAACAAAGTATAAAAACGTGATAATCTAAAACAGATAAGGAATATATTAAAATATGAATGCCTAGAGTTGATAAAAATTGTAGGCCCGGCCCGTGATGAAATTCTGAAAGAGATAGTGTCATGGTGCATTGCGGAATTGGGCTCTATGTCCTCTGTGATGATTGTCAGCCTGGCCCGTGTTGGAATTCTGAAAGAGATAGTGTCATGCTGCATTGCAGCGGAATTGGGTTCTATGTCCTCTGTGATGATTGTCAGCCCGGCCCGTGTTGGAATTCTGAAAGAGGTAGTGTAGTGCTGCATGGCAGTGGTCAGCCCACGACCATAACACCGCTTAAGAGTCGATGTCACTTTTCGTGCAGTTTGTGAATGGCCGGTGGCCCAGCACATTTGGGGGAGAAGGAAAGGATGGCAACGCATCGGCATAGTAACATACGGATGTTTTTCGATATCGGTGGTCGTAAAAATTTATGTTTTCATTTATCCATGTGTATTTTGTGAGTTATTGTTGACTTGTTTGAATGATATTCAAATAATTTAAAGACTTATTTATTTTTAGTTGCTATTATATGTTATGTTAGATAAGCTTTGCAAAGACAATTATATTCTTTTGTCTTGTTGATGTTTTTATATTTTCGCTTTGGGAATATTAAATATTGCAACATATACACACCTAATGTGTACCGCCAAACAAGAGTGTATTTTCCTTAAAAGCCACGATGATTCACACTTAATAATGGGTTGATGAATAATTATATATATATTCACGAGTAACATAGTATATATTGTATTATGATTGTTTTTTTTTTACCGATGAAGTAGGCCCGGCACCGTATAATATATTATGCCTTGCCGATTTCATTAGGAGTAAAAAGAAATTAGGTTCAAAATAAATCATAAGTTACATAATGTGATTTATCGCTATACTATATTACCAGCAATATGGAATCAATCGCTTCTCGAAAAGAGCAAGAGCAGAGGGTAAGAGAGCCCAGAAATATCCACATAAACAGTGCATAACCAGATGCATAATTGTATTAAATAACCAGATGCATCCTCTCATACAACATGCACCGAGAACATAGCCATGATTTGACGTCGGGGCTACGTAGCTTCCATCGTCCTCATCTAGGTTGTTGCAATGTACTGAAATGATTTCGAGTTTCATTGCTGAATTGATACGTAATGGCAAATTTAACTATTAATATTATGACCAGAGGGACCGAGAGGTCCTTTCTCCCCCGACTCCGCAGTCCGGGACAGCTCGGGCCCAGTGGCTAGCCTGGCCTTGGCGCTGACGTGAACGACTGGCTCATGAAGAGGTTGATTACAAGGGGGGCCGTCACCTCTTCACCTGATGGGTGAAAAGACTCGCGCGCGGTAGTTCCAGAATACCAAATCAGTACGGCGCTCTTTTTTGAGATAGGTTAATCGCAGATCGCATTGGGTGCGAGTGGAACACGTTGACAAGTCTTGTAGTAAGTACTTGTCGCTTATACGAAACCGGATATAAATAATGTCGCATTTTGTAATATTGGATCCCAGGTAGCCTAATGGGGACGGGATTAAAAAGGTTAGAGTTCGAGAACCTTCGGTGTGCAGTAGTTATTAGCATGCATGGTCACGGAAAAATTGTACGTATAGAAATAGATAACAACAACACACTGGGTAATAGGCATGAAGCCATCTCCCTAATCGGGTTAGCAGAGCGAACCGAGTGCCTCATGTCAATATTCTTATGAAGTTGTCATGGTTCCTCCACTTTACTTATCATTTTAGTATGAAGATGCAGATTGTATACTTCGTGAACCTTAAAGATAGACACACAGCCATAAGCAACTTTTCCCAAGTATAGGTGTCCAGTTTATGAGAGAAACTAGTTTTGAGAAACGCTAGTTTTGAACAGTTGGTGCTCACCACTGGAAACCCACAAACCTTCCGAAACGCGACAATAGCTGTCACTCACTTCACGGCGGAACCATGGGAGCGAGAAGTAGGCAAATTCAGCTACATTACAGTATGGCATATCCTCTTAGTAAATATTGGTCTTCCTGCCTATCAGCGTAACCTTACATGATGTGCTAATACTTCGCATTACGTTGACAGTTCAGTGTCTAACTAGTAGCCAATTAATATCTATTTCTGGCGTCATTAAACATAAGTTTTTACTGCGACTCATTTTTTATATTGGCCCTTTTGCGTTTTTTCAGTCTTGAAAGACTGATTGTTAGACTAAAGGTATGTAATCTTCTTTTTCTTAGTAAAAGACAGCCTTTTGACAATTTGCCGAGACCCATAGGTTTTGGTATTATTATCGTGCAGATACGTTGCCATCCTTTACTCCTTCTTTCCAATGGACTACTGGCTACTCACAAACCGCGCGAAACGCGACAGTATATCTGTAACTTTCCGCCGGTGTCAAGCGAGTGATAGGTCGTGTCGGCAAAATTTTGCTCCAATGCAGCATGATCTCTTACTCGATTTTATATCTTCATATTGTAAAAGCAAACAGATCACATTGGGAATAGATACCGATTTTTTTTATATTATTTGTTTTTCGTCTCGGCAAGGGGAGAGAGCAACGCTAATTGAACACTTAATTACCGCAAAATTCACTTTCAAAGATTTAAAAACAGAGTGATTTCATGTTAGCTTAATATGAAGTTGAAGTGACGTCATTTTCGACTAAACATAAAGAGCAAATTTCTTTTTGTAGCACTAAATTAGTACAAAATTTTGAGCTAAATCTCAAGTGACTGCTCACTTTACCCTCCTAGCTTTACTGACATAGCGTAACTCATCAAGTGGCAGGGAGGTACTTCACCGAGAGTGTCATTCCAGTTCTGCTGTTACGACCCTCTTGAAGAGTGTCCCACCTCTTTTATTCAGAACTACGTCATGACAATTAAGTACATAAATAATGCACGGCGTGCGGGCTGTAGACCAGGTAGAAAATCGATAGCACACGACCGCAGTACCGATGCCCTTGCGACCACCGCGAGGTCAAGGTTGGCCACAACCAACCCGCTCACCTGCTGCTCTTCGACCACGCACACACTTTGTCTAAATGATTTTTCATAATTCACATACAATGTGTTTCATTGTATGTACTTTTGACTTTGTGATCACAAGAGTTCCTAGTAAGAGACATGGTAGTTCTTTGTACCACACTTCGTCAGGAGGAGGCTAGTTTTATCTATGTATGTATGTTTCGAATGAATCTAATGGACTGCTGATCATATAGACCTCCCCGATCGTCTAATGGACTGCTGATCATATAGACCTCCCCGATCGTCTAATGGACTGCTGATCATATAGACCTCCCCGATCGTCTAATGCTCGTATTCTGACAATGACTGTCAAAATGAAACAAAAATACCAAATATACATTTCATACTGAACTGTCATTCTAAAGCTTCCCTGATTGTATATAAAAGTGCAGTCAGGTTCCCATCTTAAAACTACACAACTTCAGAGGTACATGATAAATGCAAATTATTGCTCCATCTAGATGATTAGTTCCGATACACAGTTAATGCATTAATTAGCATGGGGCCAATTAATTACCGACCTTGGAGTAGCGTATCTACGGTAAACAATACAGGCTGTTTTTCTTCATTTGCACTGCTCGTGACTTGGAAGCAGCATTGTCGATTCACTGGCACAGTGAATGTTTTCGTAGACTCCATTATTGGTCGTGTTGTTTTATCATAGCTGGCAGCGTACTCATGTGCTTATAGACTGTAAGGCTCAATTCACACCGAAGCGGAATGCGGGACGCGCAGCAGTGATCGGTTTCAGTGTTATTTAATTTTAAACTTTATGAACATAACAATAACATCGCTTGCCGCTTCGTACGAGTCGCTGAAATTTTCAAATGTTCGAGTAAAATGACGGCTACAAACGATATTAGGTATTTTGACAATTAGAATAAAGGTTACAATTATATGACTTTTGGAGGAGGGGGGGGGGCGCAAACGAGAAATAGGTGACTTATTACAACCACCGACGCACATGAACATCCACATAACAGTCAAGCATATGACTTGCCCTCCTTCCCTCCTCCCCTTCAATGGGTCAACGGCTACTTACCAATACAAAAAACACCAAAGACCACTTTACGGCGTTATCATGTGAGCGAGCGGTAACTTCTCGGTCGTATCGGTCCAATTCCACTGCAATGTAGCATTACACTACCTCTTGCAAAACTATTACCGGGGTTTGTTAGTGTTGTGTGTTCTGATAACTATACAATGACGTGAAGAGATAGGTTGTCGCCTTTCATGCGGCATGGTGCAGGTTTGAACACTTAAGTCACCGTGAGTGAATAAGCGTGAAACGTGTTTTTTTTACTACTCTATGCTGACGAAGTGTCCAGTGCAGTTTCATCGGGTACTGTAAGACAAGTGGGGCTACGGCCTAGGTGATATTGTGGTCGATAGGGGAACAGACCCCACTCCTTTCCCGCAGATGGGAAGGATGCAGCCCGGTAGTTATTAAAGATTAGCTAAAGTAAATAAATTGCGCGTGAAGCAAGTAATGTTAGTAACTAGTTATGTCATGGTTAGATCAATCTGTTAAACGTTCAGCAGCGGATGACAGTGAGCTGATGATGATGGTGCTTCAAATTAGTTATACGCTCTTTGTGTTGATAACAACATCGTTTGATAAGATTACACATGTTATTACTTCAATAATAGCCGTGGCCAAATGCGATTAATAAAAAGTACCCGCTACTCACAATATTCATTACAATAAAACTACTTTTACGGAGCCTATCGCGGTTTATTTAATTATTTAACCAGCCATCTCGGTCTCAGCTAGCCAACATCCATGCTCACGGGTGGAATGGTTGGTTGCTGTAAAGCTTCTGAAACGTCGGGCTAGTAGTAGTAGTTTTATTGTATCAACTCACAATATTCTTTTAGCCTTTTTATATAAAAAAACGATCAAGAGCGAACCAGGGTCGCTTATGGAGGGTTCCGTAGCAGATGTGAAAAATAAAATGTCCTTAAACTACCACACTGATTTGGATCAAGAACCTTCTTTCTTTTTTTTTATTGGATTCTATAATCGCCATTTTTTACAATTTTCCACGATACCACGACAGCATAGCTGCTCACTTTGCGGAGGTATGGTGTAAGCGAGGCGCACCACTTCAGCTGTGCCGATCCTATCCCTCTGTCTCTTCTAAGACTCGCCGGAGTCGCCGTTCAAGTATAGTTTACAAATAAATCGAGCGCATCTTATGTTTACGAAACATTTATACAGTTACGTAAGACACTAGTAATGATGTAACCGCACCAAATATGTGACCTACTAGTTAAATACTAATAATATACTAAGGCGATCAATAACATTGTACAAACGAAAGCACAACAATACTCCCAACACTGTCAACGGCTCAATGTTTTAGACAAGAAAAATTGTGCAATACTGACCCTACATGATGCAAGGAAATTCATTTAGAATTTTTTTTTTAGATTCACTTAGGATAACATATAATTGTTATTCACATGTCCTGTTTCTTACCTCTATTACAATGGACCGTCGCGCGGCTACTCAAAATAAGTATAAAACGCGACAGCTTAGCTGTCGCCTTACAGCGGTATCATTTAGGCGAGAGGTATCTTCCCAGACACACTGCCGAAATTCGGCAGTGTAGCATCACACTACCTATTGCACAAACTATACTGTCAATAATATTGGACAATTCGTAATATAATTGATTGTTCCCCTCACCTTAATACCTAGGTAAGTGATATACATATGTTTAGTAAGACACTGTCTCTCTCTGGTCTTTGGCGGTTGCGAGTTTCTATCGAAGTCATGCGGTGCCAATATTCTCTAAATAAGTACCTATGTAATATTTTCCTTTTGTTATCGTTTTATAAGTTACATAGGGCACATTACCTATTGCGTCCTACAAATGTTCACTCTTTTACAATTCACGTTCTATGCCATATGGGCTTGTGTTATTACTTCTCTTTTGTCGACCCCGTAACAATCTGATGCTCGTGTTCCACAATTAGGAACTAAGGTTCTGTAACCTCGTTTCCTAGTAAATTCAGTATTTTCAGTGAAGAAAATTTAAGGGAAGACAAAGTGTTGGTGAGTTTCGTCATTTACGGCGTCATTGTCTCTCATTCACAATCGACACACTCGTCAGGAAACCTTATCGACATATCCGCCATCATATTTATCGCTTGACATCGGTTACTTTACTACCTTTGGGGATATATAAGGCAAATTTTCCCTCCTCCACTTCAATACTGCAAGATGTTTCATTAGGCTTTGATGTACTTGGTCTTAAATCTGTATTTCAGCATGCCTTTAAAGTATTCTGTCTTTAAAAATAGATAAGGTACAATAATATAGCATGCCTTTCAACTCTATCTACATTTCAGCATGCCCGTCAACAAGTCTATCCTGATTTCAACATGCCATTCAACAAGCCCATCTTTATTTTAACATGCCATTCAATAAGTCTATCTTTTTTCAGCTAACGTCCGCACTCATCATCTCCGTGGGAACAACGATCTATGCCATCTATTACGATGTGGCCTTCTTCCTGGACGCGCAGTTCTTCTCGCCCGCTACCTTCATCATCGTCATTGGCGTCATCATGCTCTTCGTGTCTCTGTTCGGATGTATCGGGGCGTTGAAGGAAAGCACCTGTCTTGTCAACATTGTAAGTGTTTATTTATTTTTCGTTCATAACAATCACTAATGCGAGGTTTTGTCTGCTGTCTATACACATCTCATAAGGAAATAGCGGGAGGAAGCGATTTTGCGCACGGGACACGTTTAAATGATAGGAACCTCACCAAAATACACTGTCCTTAATTTGATGGGATTGTACTGTGATACGGCAACCAGGCCCCACCCAGGGATGCTGGCGGTGCGTAAGTGGGTTTCTCCGATTCAAAAACAAATGGTTCCTACTATTTGTGTATGTGAATATTTGTTTAACTATTAGGATCTCTTTCGCTTTTTACTTTACAGCACACACAAGACATTCGTTGTGTTCTGGAAATTCTTACTTACTCAAGAAAATTCTGGGTATACGTTATACTCACATTAATCTAATCTAGATTATTTGTAACAGTATTTGTGTTTAATATTTAACGTAGATAAGATGTTAATAAATGTATTCCGAGTTTTGATACTATCAAAGGTTTCGTTGTAGCACAGCTGATAATGTTATGAGTTTATTAATAATATTTAAATTGTATGTTTCTAGTTCTGAGCGTGTAGATTTCTCACGGTACAATGGTCTTCTGTTAGAATATAATTTTCATTATGAGATGTACCAGTGAGCACCTACAGAACTAATATTCTATGAGAATGTCCCAAACTAGGGTTCGCAAACACCTCGAAGGTCGCGCACAGTGAATAAACTTTTATTTATTTCAATTATGTGCAAATACCAAAAAAATCTGATGTGGATTTCGCACATTGCTAATTTAAAAATGGGTGCGTATTGATCTTACGCTAACATAACGAAGCATTGATGTCTCAAGTTTACGCGAATGTTACTCATTACAATAAAACTGCTTTCACGGATTTATCGTGGTTTATTTAATCATTTGTACGGGTCACGGGTGACCACCAGGTTCACCCGTGAGCATGGTTGCTATAAAGCTTCCGAAAAAGAACCGTAAAAGTATTTTTATAAGTATGAAGCCAAATTTCTTCAATTAATTAATTTTTTTTAACGATATCACACATGAACATCCTTAACTAAGCTAACTTGCTTCTATGCTCTTTTTCGTTGTACACGCCGAATGCTTGTTCTTCTTTAGATTAAGGCTAGATTCTCATATAGAGTAACAGGATAGTCATCAGACTAAAAGTCTGTTTCTATGCAAAGTATGTTTTGTTATAGGATAATTGTACAAACGAGAAATCGGTGCCTTTTACGACTACCGACGCTTATGAACATCCACATAATTACTATGCCGATGCGTTGCTCTTCTTTTCAACTCCCCCGATGCGCCAGCAGCTACTCACAAACCGCACGAAACGCGACACCTCAGATGTCATTTTACGTCGGTATCATTAGCAAGAGGTACTTCCCCGGTCGTGTCGGCCCAATTCCGCTGCAATGCAGCATGAACCTCTTACCATAGAAGGGAAAATATAGGCGAAAATGCTTCTACAATAAAGTACTCCCGTTCTTTCTGGTCGCAAAATATACGTTTGAAATCCCCTTTTTCAGTTCGCAGTTATCCTCAGCTTGGTGTTCATCCTGGAGATTGCGGCGGCGATCGCCGCCTACACCCTTCGAGCCCAAGTCGCTGACATGCTGGACGACAAGCTGCGCGACACTCTGCCTTACTACTACACGAACAACGAGGTGGAAGATGGCTTTGACTTCATACAGAGCCGGGTAAGTTTCTATATTTCACGGAAGTATGCCACGGCCTTCCCGTCGCGTCACTGTGAAGCGGACGAGAAGAAAAACTGCTGGGGTTTAGTGGGTATGGGGAGGCCGCCTCTTGACGGCCGAGTACCGATACACCTCAATAATTGACGACCTAAGGGGACGCCCAAACGCGCCCCTCAACAAAAAAATAAAAACGCTAAGTTCGTATAAAATTATAGAGGCAGAGGAAGTAGGAAAAAAAGAAAGTGAAAGATATGGTAAAGAGCAGAGTAAGTATCAGTACGATTGTACGACGAAGGGAGTGAGATATATAACATAACTGGCTGACCCAGCCACACCATGCTGTGTTTTTTATATTGGACTGAATTGCACACGTATGCCATATTTCATCAAAATCGGTTCTTAGTTTCTTTGTCCATCACTGACAAACACCGTAATATGATATTTTTATATATTTGTGAGCGTCGGCAGTGAAAATGTAGAATTATCGATAATAACACATCTTAACGCTAGCTCCCTAATGGGGTAGGCTGAGAATAACTTGAATAACATTAATATAATAGTAATATTAATAAGCCGATAGTTTAAAACAAAGTGATTTGCTTAGCTGAATCTAAACAGAGAGGCCTGAGTTTTGTTACCAGCGGCGTCATTTCTTGTCGAACATAAACTATTCTTACTGAAACATACAACTACACGTACATGCTAGGTAATAAGGATTACCGATGATATGACAGTAAGACGGTCGTCAAATTTACTTAACTATCATCATCGATAGCCTTTGGTTGTTAGACAAATAATCCCAATGAATGCCAATAAAGCCGATTTCTTATTACTCTCATGGAGCGACTACTGCGTGGATATCGTGCTCTATATAATTTTGTGTAATATGTTTTCTTTCAGCTGAACTGCTGCGGCATAGACAGCTACGAGGACTGGGGTGACGTGCCCACCACCACAGCTGGCATTACCGTCAACAACATCACCGTGCCTTACTCCTGCTGCGCCCAGTCCATGTACAACGTGGTTGAGGACGCCGAAATTCAACAATGCCTGAAGCTCTACGCTAACGGCTGCCTTCCGAGGATCACATATTTGATTTACCAAAGTGCCGGACTTTTGGGCGCTGGAGCCATGACCATTGCATTTATTCAGGTAAAGTAAATTCGATATATGTCAGACTGCTAATTAAAATAGGAATATTTAGCATTGCGTTTTAAAATAAGATACGCCATCAAAAGATAAAGTTTCGCGAGGATAATTAAAATAAGTTGTTAAGTAATTATGAAAGAAACAATATCGAAGGAGAATTCTTAATTTAAAAAATAATACTAACTTTTGTATTATATGTTTTATCTGCATTTATATAATATAAACATAAGAAGTTTCCTTCATGGTACATTCTAAGGCTAAAGCCAAAATTACTATTAATTATATCTAACAACATATAATTTTGACGAACAATGACTTTTATAAATGATTGTTTTAAATAATAAATATATAAGACCACCATTTTACAACAAAAATTTCAGATTATCGGCATTGTCTTCTCATTCTCGCTGGCCAGTTCCATTCGTAAGGCGAAGTCTGATCGCGAACGCAGGCGTTGGGAAATTCAGGAGCGTATGATCAACGCCTACACTTCCTTGAATCCTGAGAAGGAGAAGAGCGCACCAGTTGTGTACGTTCCGTTTCACGGACAAACAGTAGCTTAAAATATAAGCTTCTGTGTTAAAATATTCGTTCGATTTTTAAGACTACCGCTAATTACACTAAATATAAAAAAGAAATATAGTATAGATAAGTATAACTAATTAATTTATAAGTATTAGGTCACCCGAGTTTAGTCACGATGTATAAGTATTAATTAGCAGATATAGATTAACGTGTGTATATCTAAAACATTCCATATCGACATTTAATGATAAGTTTATTGCTGCGACATATTTAAGTAAATAATATGTATGTTTAAAAGTATTGTAATAAAATAATTGATAAAAACCTAATCGAGGCAATGAGTGTTTAGACACAAAACAATATTATGTTATGTTAAAGTAAGCAATTGAATTGTAAAAAAATACAATTTTTACATCTGTCTGGTTATGTATAGGTATAGTCTTCGTACAGTATTTCTGAAGACTTGATCTAATGTGTTTTATATACACCAGTAACTGATTTAATAATCATATTTGCCAGCATAAATAATAGTTACTGATCTGAAGGTTTCATCATCTTCACCGTAAATTTTGAAATATAAATATTTACAGACACACGGCGCTTCTGGGAAGACCCAACTGGAGTCCTATGTTAACGTATTCAATCCGTAACAAACAACATGGACCAAATTCGTTTAAATCTGGGTAACCGTCCTTTACCTCAGAAATACATTATGTACATAAAATGGTCTCACAATAGACGGGAAGAGACTTTCTTCTCCATGTCTTACGGCTGTTCTGTGGCATATCCTATGCCGTTATATACGTTACTAACATAAGCTATTCGCCTATCAATACACTATATTATAAACTTATTTAGTATGCTAAATTAAAATAAAAACCTTTTTAAAATGTTGCTTGTTTTATTTATTTTAATTGTATGTGGGTAAGATCACAATGTTTTAGTAGATAATAACTTGTGACATGACATGTTATGACTCCGCATAAACGTACCTAAACATGTTGTGGCTCTGTACAACATGTGGGTACGTACTTTCTACCTAAGCAGAGGTAAACATTTTTTTATATTATAAGGGGACAGACGAATAGTTGGAGCCTTTTGACAAAACGTGACAAATAAGTATGTTACTTCACGGCTGTATATTGAGCTCAACGTACCGTAAAAATGCGGGCCTATGCGGTTGTGGTGTAGCCTGGTACTACCTCTTACACAAGAGCGTTAGCCAAATCGAGACCCTATTAATGTATGATCCGGAATTGAATAACAGATTGAAAAAACAACCTCTCTCAAGTGAGTAGGTGTTAAGTATTTGTTAATAACCCAGTTATTATATTTTATTAGAAGTTTTTGGCGTTTTAAATAGATGTACTCTAGTCCTTTTATGTTTCTATTGAAGTAAGTATATACCACGCAGTACTATTGGACGATATAGTCAAATGTCACTGTTTTAATTACTGTCCCCGACAGTTTTATGTATTTTATTTATGTTATGTGGAAAGTTTTTATTTAGCTTTAATATTAAGGGACCATTACAAGAAAAAATGGGGGTAGCAAGAAAAATGCGAATTGCAGCTGCGACAGTGTGCACACGCGACCGCTTGCTAGTCTGCTACCAGATGGAGCAAACATGCACTCTTCAATATCTTCAAATGATAGAGGACTCTAGGTAACAAATTATGGGAAGAGTATGATTTGAAGTAGTATAGAGAAGGACACGGAAAAGAAAGATAAGACCAAGAGAAATTTGTCCCTGACGTGACATAACTTAATCCGAGTGCAAATTGCAATTTTTACATCTTATCTCGATATAAGAATGAAATGACCGCAAACAAAGGAGTTAGTCCATAGCGTAGTGAACCAGTTTTAACATACCAAAATGTCTAGCAATCATAGTCCCCGTCGCAGAAAACCTGCACTATCAGTTATGGAAAGATAAAGGAACCTTGATAAGAGGTATCAATTATGATAAATGACACGAATACCCAAATAACGAAACAGATATTCATCGTAGGTAGAATACTCAGTCTGGCCACAAATACTGTTAAAATTAAAAAAAAAAATACATTTGAATTTGGAATATGTCCTTTTTATACGATTGTTCATTATGTTTTCTCATTTTGGCGCCAAAACACTGTACAGTAAGTCAAATGTTTGTGTACCAGGCTAGAAATAGGTACAATGAGACTTCCTCTGTTTGTTACAGAAAAAGGTCTGGCCGTCCACGTAGTTTTCGTACGAAAAATTAGTCGAAGCAACAAGGGAAAGGATTCGAAAAAATCCCGCCCGGAACAAAAGATTTTATCTGTGTTAATGAAGATAGCACCTAAAATGGCCGTATATGTAAAGCACTAAGGAAGCTTTTAGCCGACAGTAGAGACTGAGCCATATTTTTGTGACAAAGGTATCAAAACATCGGCACAAGTATATCCAAATAACATTCCTGAGAAGGTAGTTGCGCCCCTTGGTTATTATAGATCGTGGTGCACCCCACCACGATCAATGACCAAGTATGGTCCTGCCAGCAAGATTCGGGACCAGATCACAAAGTGGATTGATCCACCCAATCTTGGTTAAAACGAACGTTCCGAAATTGATCAGAGATGTAGACTACCGTTTATCTAGGCACGACCTTAATCGGCATTATGAGTTATAGTCGGTTTTAGAGAGTACAGCTTGCTCTAAACGCCGTGATAATTTGAATTCTCTAAAGCAATATATACGATTGGCAGTGAATAATTTCCATGGAATCAGTGCGTGCTTCTATTGATAACTGGCCTCAACGTTTAAGAGACTGTATTGCAGCCAAAAGAGGCCGCTTTGAATAAGTTTTTTATATTTTTAATTGTCCTATATTTGTGTATTAAACTAACACACGGTAAAAGTAATAAATATTATTTGCAATATTTTTTTTTTCTTTGTTACAATACTTATGGCAAGACTAGGTATGTAGGTGGAGACGTCACTCAGTAGTGTCTAATAAATCTTCCTAGATTTATTTAGACCCTTTTCCCTCTGCCCTTCTGTGATGTCTAGTATGTTCTCCGCAGGGGTTTCGGTGGGTAAGAATTTACACTACACGCATATAGCCGTGTGCAGTGTAAATATTACTAAGTATTTGAAATAATGGTCTTGAATAAATCCCCTTCTCCCTTGACATTTTTCATCCCTCAAGTACTTCATATAATGAGTGGTGGTAACACTTACTAATTTTATTTTTGATACAAAATTTGTTTTCGTTCACTTGACATGAGGAGTAAACAGAATAATGCGTTACATGATGCCTTAAGAAAACGAGGGCAACGGAAGTTGAGAGGGAAATGTAAGATAATGAAGAGAGAGAATTACGTTTCGCATATTACTGTGCAAGGGGGAGACGGCGCATCGAACTTAAAACCGCCACTGCCCACGTTATAAACCACTGCACATTACAATTCGTCGCAATCGGGTAAAAGTACCTATTCGGGTGGTTGTTTTCACCTATTTCCAGAATGGTAGTTTTTATTTTCTCGATGAAATATTTAATTTTCTAAGTCAGATTATTTTCAGTGCTGGGATATCACTGAAGTCGGATTCTGCCTTTTTCTTTTGATCTATATATATAAAAGCGAAATAAATTTTACTGATTAATTACGAAATTTCAGAAACTATTACAAGCTCGAAATTATGCAGACAGGAGCTTTTTAGGGACACTCGCCAGGAACGATTTTTACGAAACTCCCCCTACTACTAACTAAGAGTACGTTATTATGGGTGGAGTGCGCGGGTAAATTTATTATATTATTATTGTTTTACAACAGGCAAGACGATTCTTCAGCTTGCATTGATTAAAAGAGGCATAAGTGGAGCAATAAAAGCTGTTAATGAGAAGCATAACTTTTAACCCCTAGCTTCAGGATAGATAAAAACAGGTCGTGCCTTGAACCAGCTCCTTTTAATCGCGGGGAAAATGCATCGAATAACGAATTTTGCACTCAGCCCTCGTTGGCCGGGAAAGATGAGTATAAGCTATGATCTTTCCCATTTTAGGGTTCCGTAGCCAAATAGAAAAAATAAAAAAATGTCGATGATAGTGTCAAAAATGAAAATTGATTTATTTTGTTTGCTGTTACGGGATCCTTCATAGACAAGTCGGATTGGCTTTTTTCTATTATTTTTATTTATTAATGCAGTGCAATGCACAAATAAGTGTGGAGTTAACAAATAAGTGGATGACAAGCGATTAGCTACGGATAATACGAGACGCGAAATCCATTGTGAATCGTTCAACATAAGTCGTCACATAAGCTAGCCGAACAGACGTCCGACAAAACAACAGACCTTATCAGATACACGTATCACTGATATCGAGCAAATTAGCTTCATAAGGCATTAGAGGATCGAACTGAAACAATGTCAGTGCAAGACACGGGCAATATGAAGTTTTTGAAAACAGAAATAGAGTATAATATGAAGTCTATAAGATTTCTGTTGTTGACGATCACTGCAATGTTTATCGTGAGTAAAGTTTTCTTAGTTTGTTTAAAAATAGAACTTTTCGAATGTTGGCAGCGTGTATGTAGTTTGAACATTTAAAAATAGAACATGATATAACATGCCACAGAGTATGCAATCATAATTGTTTTGTGTGCACACTTGTTACAATAAAGATGGACAAGTAGATAAAGCTGTATCTAGGACATTGTGTACAACTTTTTGTAATACCCGGTATCACAAAAAATTGTATCATAATGTTCAACTATTACAACTTATCAAATTTAGATCCATTTTGTATGTTGTATCAGTGGTTAACAAGGACATCTCTTAATTCTGTGGCAGCACTAAGACGATCCCTGCGTCTGTGTGCAGTAGCTTACATAGATTTTATTGTGCCGAAAATGACTCACCCAATTACCTGATAATAGAAGATCATATTTCTTCCTATATCGCAATGGCGACGATTGAATATCTTCCTTTCCATATGAATGATAATCAAAAATTAACTGCAAACTTGCCATTTGCGGTTAATCCGGTCATATGTAAGACAACACAATGCTACTCTTCTAAGATTTTGTACTATCTAAAAACTTTCGATTACATCAAAGTTCCCAAATGGGGTAGTGTCACGATCTTAATATATTTGTCTTGTTTCCTTCTTCTACTCTAAACACAAACACGCCGGAAAGCGTTATCATAAGACAACAGCGTTACTTTAAAACATGCTCTGATGATTTTATGTTGCCTTAGAGTGTTGATGATAGTATTCCACTATAAGGTTGTGTTTTTCTTCCTGTTTCTCCTGCGTAGCAGATACTTTCATGCCGAAAACCAGTAATTCTCGGAAAATTAAAATATGCCTATATTATAGGCAGCTCCCAATACAGTCTGATGATCATAAAATAAATGCTGAAACATTTTGAAAATAATCTTTTTTTTAGAGATCGCAAATTTTACTGTTTGGTATATAGGTAAACAGAATATTCACAAGAGTCTTGTTATTAACCTCACCTCGTGAAACCTCAGGAATAAAATAACCAGAAATCACTTTTAATTGTAGACGGCTACAATTAAAAGTGATTTCTGGTTATTTTTTTCCTCTTAACACCTTACATTAAGAGGAAAAAACGGGATGTAGTTTGACATGTACGTTGAAGTTTTACTCTTGTAAGAGTTTGTGGTCTTGCTTTACAAGCCAAGGCAGTGTGAATGTTTGCATCAGTAATACATAATGGAAAACATGTATATCTAATGCCAGTCTTACAGGTGGGACAACCAGCCGGCGCAGTTGATAACATGGCAGTTTATCCGCGTATAACGCCAGATGTCGCTGGTTCGAATCCCACATTGGTCATCGATGTTTATATAGTATTTTATAATAAACAATCTTAAATAGACAGGTATTTAGGATGATTCATTTTTTATACAGTTTCTAAAAAAAATTAAAATATTAGATATATTTTTATAAATATAAAAAATTGTATATCAACGGTAAAACTGGTAAGGAATTGTAACAGGTTCCTTCGTAGACTATGGCACTTTGGATTTTTTGCAACCTTTTTAAATACCCCAGCGTTTCTAAACTTTTTAACATCGTTACCCGCATTACGAAGCCCGTATATCTGTGTCCGGACTCAGAACATATCCTGAGTGTGCCTTACTACTGAGACTAGACTCCCAGGATCAAGGGAGCCAGAAGTTTCGCGTAGACGCTTGCTACGTAGTAGTATCCGCACAGGGTATATTAGATATACACTTATACACATATAACATATTGGTTTTCTAACTCCTCCCCCACAATCAGCCAGTATGATGACTGAGGGGGCGGAAGCATGTCGATGGTAATTACTATTTACTACAATATACTACTATAATCTTAATGAATGAGTAGGTACTAGATGTGTGATGTTAATGAGAGTATAGCTAAGTGGAATATTTTGTTCACAATATAATGTTGTTTCGAGAATAATGAATAACGTAATTATGTGACGTCATTAATGAGCGAAGCTATCGGGGAAGTACCCAGGCATCTCACGTTTGTTAGCTGCAGTTGATTAAATATATTTCTTAAGATTACGAAAATATTTCCAGTTACAATAAAACTGGTCTGTTTCCTTCATAGCTGCTATTTAGAATTTTTTAACAGACAAATGAATTTACGTAATTAGTTAATATTGACAAAATATCATTACACTAGGGGAAAACTGTATCGCAGGATTTTTATATTAATAACTTTGGAGAATTATCTTGTGTAGATAGTCAAATGTACGGTCTGCAATAGTCTGTAGTATTTAATAAACAGTACCGAGTAATATTTAAAGTAAAGTATGTAAAAAATAAGACTTCAGATATGTCAGCTTCTACGCGCGACTGGAGTTTACTCCTTAAGAACAAACATGATTCTGGAGTTTACTCCTTAAGAACAAACATGATTCTGAAGTAGTAGTGCGTTACTATGTCGTAACTATTTCATACGATTTTCTTTCTCATATTTTTGAAATAATAACGTCTCGAATAGTTGTGACGTCAAAGTAACGTTCCCAGTTTTAGTAATGTTCCGAACGGGCGGAGCCAGAAAAATTGCGAGCGAGAGAGCTTGCGAGCATAACATCTCCTTCGTTCCATTCATACATTAGCGGACGTTACGACTAGTATGTAAATTAACTACATATATAATGCAAGAAAAAATTGTTTTTCAGTAATGTAAGTTGCAATTTTTCGTTTCGGTACGTGTGTTTGCATTGTGTTATTTCCCTCTTGCCAAATACGATCGTGGATCACCGAGAAGAATTCTGGTGGTTTTTCTTCTTAAAATAACTATGATATGTTCCAGTTCAGTTTATGTACATTTCTTCTTCAGGTTATTGCGGGGCTGATGATCGTCTTAGGTTTCTCAGTGTACGGCCACTTCCACAACTTCTCGTACTTCTTCGAGAGCGCCAAGAGCGGCCGGTTCTTCACGCCGTCCATACTTAGCATTATTCTGGGCATGGCTCTTCTCGTCGTGACATTGGTTGGCTTCTTTGGTAGCCTGAAGCAGAGTACGTGCATGGTTAATTTGGTACGTTGAATATAGTACTCACTTATTTCACCATTATAATCAGCAGCGAGGAGTTCGAGCATGTAACAGACTAGTAAAAAAAAAAAAAAAGTCTTAAACATATTATGCCAACAACAGCTCCAGAAAGACTCAAACTTATAGATAATTCATTGTTTATATTTAGTTGTGAACGGTATGGCTCAAAGCTAATAAAAATTATAAACATTTGTAATGGGATGGATATATTTTGTACCCAAAAACAATACAATAAATAAATATAATTTATTGTGTGAGTTGGACAGTGCATATAAAATAATGGAAAGGTTGGTTCTCATACGCACGAGGCAAAACGTGACCATGAGACAAAGACTATTGTACGATACTTTGTTTCGCTTAGATTTATACTAAATATTTATTAAATCGCCTGGTAATGTAAACACTGTGGCCGCTTATGAATTCTTCTCAAGAGACTACTCGAGACATTAAGTTGTCCAGATAGTCTCTAGAGATGTTTAAATGCAGCGAAATAAATGTGGCCGGCAATACCTATACGCTTCGCACCTACATTGGAAAGCAGTCACGTCATAATAGGGCACTCATAGCTCCTCTCTTCCACTATATAAGATCAGACCCGAAAAAAGTAGAACGACAAATCGATAGAATGACACCAGCCCCGGCACACGGGGGCTCTCGGTTATTGGAACTATATTGGAACTAATTGGCAGACGGACCACATCCGATAAAGTTTCTACGGGCCCCCAACGATATAAGCAACTGTCTAAAAGGCTTGCCTCTCGTTTGTTCCTGTATATTGCCACTTTCTAAATAGAGCCACATAAAACGGTTAATATTATCATTAACTATTCTTTATCCTGAAGCTTTATATATCATTCAGTAGTGAGCACCGCTAATAATTACTTAAAAAACACGCCTGCACGCAAGTTCACTAAGGAGACAGGCAAAGTGAATCGAGTGTCATGTCTCGAGCCTTATAGATTCGTACTCCTTCACATTAATTTCTCTCTTCACAGAGACATACTGGTTTCAAAAAAGAGCAACGTATTCGCATGACAACAAAATTGCGGATGCCTATGGAAGTCGGTCAAAAGGCTCCGATTGTTAAAAAAATACCTTCGGAGAATGTAATTATTTGATTGTATTTTTACAGTATGCGCTCCTATTGAGTATAATACTTCTCCTGAAGCTGGTTGTGGTGGTATTGGCGTTCACAATGGACTCGCAGACTCTGTACAACTATATCTACGTGCCGGTGTGGGACTACACCAGAGACACTGAAATACAGGCGGAAGTGGATCAGCTGCAATCCACAGTAAGTTACTTGTTCAGTTTTTTGTCTACATAGATACATGCAAGTAAAATATGCTGCTCCCTTATGGTGGAGAGCATTGTCAGTGAGAGCCAACATGATAGCCCGTAGATTTGCACGTAGCTGGAGAGAGGTAAGACTAACTTTACCGGGATTACTGTATACATTTTTACAAATGTACTTCGTGGGCTAGATATAAACAAAAGTCGTACAATGCTCCCACAGATTAATACAACAGTGCTCCCTGGATGATGTTGGGTCTCTTTGGATATGGCACGGCATCAGGGATGTTCGCAGAAGCGCGAATAAATTGTTTTCTTTATGACGATGCGTAAAAGATGTGCATCTCTGCGGCTCTGGTGCGCAGAGTGAGAGGCAACCCTAACACAATCCCTGCTGGTCATCATAGAAATCTGTGGAGGGTTACGGGCATCGAGGCGGACCGCATAACCCGGGTAGGGTCGCAAGGCACGACTATCCCCTGGGTAACGGGGCCGCAATAATTTGCGGGTTTGCCATCGTGGCTTATTGACTCAGGGGAATGTAGGCCTGTTTAGGGCCTGTGTCCCAGCGCAGTCCCTAGTCCGCTTGGTGGATCACGGGGGGGGAGGGGGAGTTCACGCGGATATGGTCTCCCGTCAGGTGATCGCGAGTGCAGAGCTCCTCCCCCGCCATGTAAACGACTATACCAGACGAGCCCATGTCGGTGAAGGGGCCCTGTCCCAATTCGTTGTGGACGACGTCCCGCCGAACGAGCACAGCCGTACCTCTGTACGGCCTCCCGCTCGGCGACACCTCGTCCCTCCGATACGCGACGTAATTCGGTAGCCGGAGGCTCCGCGTCGGCCTCAGCCAAGTCTCGCCCAGCAGCCGAAGACCGTCGCTCTTGCCTTCTATACCTCCGGGGTTCCAGTAAGCGACCCTGAGCTCGTCACGATCCATCACTGGCTCCCCGTTGGTTGGCTCCATGCGTGTGTGATTGGCGCCCAGATGCGCGGGTCCCTGAGCACTCTGGACAGCGCGTCTTTCACGACCGCCCTCAGCTCCTCCCTGACGATCTCTCTGATTAGCTCTCAGAGATCGTCAACGTGGACCCTGGGCTCGTCGCGCCGACACTGCTCCCCTTCGGAGCGCCTCGGTTCCCGCGCAGGTGGGGGGACTGATGTCTGTGGTGTGGGAATTGGTGTCTGTGGTGTGGGAATTGGTGTCTGTGGTGAGGGGTGAGTCGGTGCGCGTGATGGTGAGCGTGCGTGTTCCAGGTCCCTAGCCTGTGAGGGTACTCGGCGCACTGCGGTCGCGGTGGTCTCCTGTTGCAGAGGGTGGCAGCTTTGAACGGCCACAGCTCGGGGCTTCCTCTTGCGAGTGAGCCTCCTCTTGGGCTTGGTCGTCTTCATCTGCCTGGGCTTTGGGGTCGTCGGCCGAGGCGGCAAGGGATGAGCCTGGGCCGTACTCAACCTGTCCCTCCCTCTGCAACGGAGGCGCGGGCGCAGAAGCGGCGCGGTGTCGGCCGTAAGGGACCAGTATAATCTGGTCTCCCTGCACAGCGGGCTTTTGGATGGCCATGCCTCGCGCTCTGGCCTCCCTGAGGAAGGCCTTACACCTTCGCTCATTGGCCGTGTGAGAGCCCTTGCAGTTGGCGCAGGTCGGGGTGGCTCTTCTCGGCAGCGGGCAGTCCCCGACTGCATGGACCCCACCGCAGCGGACGCACCTAATCTCCCGGTGGCAGTTCGTTGAGGAGTGTCCGAAGAGCTGACAACGGTGACACTGTGGTGGTCCCTGTCTGCCCTTCCACCCCTCCACGATCACTCCGGGCATGTAGAGGAGTTCTCTCACCTTGTAGAGGCGTGTGAGCTCCTCACTGTTCAGGCGGTCCAGCTGTGCGTGGTACATGCAGCTGGGTCTCCCGCCTCTCGCCGGTGTATGCCGCACGAAGCGCACCGGGTTACCACTTAGAAGGTCCTTCAGCGGGCGAGGACGCCGCGCGCTTCTGCGGGCGTATCTCCTCCAGCTCCGCTAGGAATTCCCTCCGTTCTTCTTCAGAAGGGAACAGGGGTCTCCTGACCACAGCCCGTTCGACCTTCTTCAGTGGCATGGTACGCGGCTCCGGTGGTGGTTGGTCCTCCGACGGACTCGCTGTCCACTCCCCCGACCTTTCTTCAAAAAAGTCAGGGAGTATGTCGCGCGGTGCGGCTTCGGACCTGTTGGGTCTAGGTCTTCTTGTTCACTTACTACTGTACATATATGTATCCAAAAGCGCGTTGGCTTCGCCCGAGTTCCAAGCACGGCACGGAATAATTATTCCGGACGGCGTTCCGAACAAGGACGAGAGGGCTGGGGCGCAAGCGGTACGGCACTATCACTCCCTCACCTTCCGGCAAGAGAGACAGCAAGCGTTTCCGAGTGCGTTAGTGTGTGTGTGTCCCCTAACACAATACTATGATGCTATGATATCTAGCCGAATAGACAGCTTTTGTGTAAACCGTTGTAGCATTGCTGCAAATTAGATAGATATGCCTAGGTATGCAATTATTTAACATGGGCTAAGTACATTTACTTAAATAAAGATCATTACTTTTTTCTACAAGCTACATTTATATGTAATTGAAAAGAGTGCAATGGGCACTCTGGTATACTTCTCGAAAGTGGTTACCAACACATACTAACTCAGAAGTTGTCGAGCTTCTTCAGCCAAGTGATCTTCAAAGGAAGCGCCTTCCGTTGTTTTAAATGTACCAATTTCATGGAGATTTATCTGAGCTTTATCGGCACTCTGGAAAGAATAAAAAATGTCACCACTCACTAGAACCTTTATAAATTTTCTGGACGATTACTTACCGGTTCCTAAATTAAACGTTCCTGGAAACGAGCGGAAGTTGATTCAAAAAACACTGTGGACTTTTTTGCAGACGGACGGAAAAATACATTTTGTAACTACTAATCAAACTTTTCCGGTAAGAAATTACCATGAGCGGTTACTAGAATAGTTAACAGCCTACAAGCATGTCTAACCCTATTCCTACGCACGTGTGTTTCAATCTACCTAAGGTTAGGTACCTAAGATATAAGAAACCTTTCTTTTCGAACTTTTCCGGATAAAAATTGATTTGATTTTTTTGATACCTTGTTACTTAGTTTACATATTTATTATTAGGGACTTCGCATATGAAGTAATAATGACGTATGTATTTCTATTATTTAGGTTATCATTTTAATTATAATAAAACTATTATAACGGATTTTATCGTGTATTGATGTCTTAAGTTTTCGCGAATGTTAGACGTTACAATAAAACTACTTTTACGGATTTTATCGCGGTTTATTAAATTATTTATGTAGCGCGACGTTTCAGAAGCTCTACAGCAATCATGGTCACGGGTGGACTCGTGACCATGGTTGCTAATTGTTGTTAAATTCCGTAAAAGTAGTTTTATTGTAAGGATTTCATCGCGGTTTATACAAATGCCAACGTTACATAAGCTTCACAGCTACAATGGCCACGGATCATTGAATAGAACTAGAAAATTTTCAGTCATTTGAATGACCGTATCTTGTTTTCAGCTCAACTGCTGTGGTAGCGATTCTTACATGGACTATGACGGTATGGAGTTCACCGGAAACCAATCGACGGTAATAGTGTTAACCATAGCCGATGGTAACCAGGAGACTGTGGTGGTCCCGGAGTCGTGCTGCATCACCAGCGGAGACGTCTACTGCACCAGGATGAGAGCTACCGGCTGCAAGACTGCGGTTATCAACTTGGTTATCCAAAACGCGAGTGTTATTGGAGTATTGGGTGTTTCGGTTATGTTTATACAGGTAACAATTTTTAATCAAGATAATAATAATAATAATAATTTATTTCTCATCACAAGATACAATTTATACATTCAGAGTAGTAATTGATTTTAGTAGGTGTCGACGTACCGCGGTGTAGGTACTTCTTTTATTGTTAGCCTATTATTTAAAAATTTACATTGAGCACATTTGTTTTATATGTTTTCTCTTTTATACAATTATTGCGACGAATAAAGATTAAAGCATTTTTACAGACGGAAAATATATAACATAAAAAATAGGAGTAAAAATTGAACAGTAAAGATGTATAGTGTGTGTGTGTGTGTGTGTGTGTGTGTGTGTGTGTGTGTACGTGTGGGTGTGTTGTGCGCTGTATGATTAATATATATAGCAATGGTTTCAGTAACGTTTCTGTTTCATAGTAATTTCGTTTTAGAAGCCACGAGGTTAATTTGTTTTTACACAATTTCTTATTAATATTATATACTGTGAGTTGTGGAAAGGAAAACTTTCCAAATATTATTAAAAGGTTGCTTACAATCCATCCCACACATTAAATTTAACAACATATCAGTTCATCGTAAAGAAGCCGTCACATATTTAGGACTAGTATTAGAAGATAAATTCACTTTTTTTAGAACACAAACAGGAGAAAAGCCTAAACGTAATTTTTATGCTTTTACTAATATCACTACCTCGACCTGGGGTCTCTCTCTTAAGACCTTAAAAATATATATACCGCTACGTACCTTGGTAGTATTTATTATGGGTCGCCTGTGTGGCCAGATAGGGCAACCATAGGAGCAGCGCGACGTAAATTGCTCTAAAAGTCAAAGACTTTCTTTAATATTTATGTAAAGCCTACAACACCGTTAGCACGGAAGCCCTACCCGTTCTTGCCGGAGCACTGCCAGTAGACTTATAAACTCAACGCCGCGTAGCTATGTATTATCACTGAAAGAATCTCTCCAACCCTGATTTCGTAAGACCAAAAGAAAGACTTAAGATAAACAGGCTGTTTAGCACAATAAAAATCGCTACTCAAAATCTAGTTAACGAATGGCAGACTCGATGGAATAGTTGAACGACATTTACTTTTTTTTTTCGTGTGTGCGCGACCGCTTACCGAAGCACTGGCTAACAAACTTTGTGGCTTTAAACTGGTGAAAATTATCTACGTAAGAATGAGTTTTGATCATGGATCCCTCCCGCTCCCCCAAGGCTATGTAGGGATTTTTCTGACCCACCCCCGATATTATACGCTATTAATAGCAATTTTTCTTCATTAATGTTCGTATTCGTAATTTATAATCAATTGATCTGATATTTTAAACCTTATACACACATACATTAATTTGCCTATTATACATAGTTGCTGGGTATCATATTTGCACTGCTGCTGGCTCGCTGCATCCGCAAGTTGAAGAGCGAGCGCGCGTTTATGGCGTGGAAGCTCAGAGAGCAAATGATTTTGGCTCGTGAAGCTGATGAGGCGAAGATTGCACAAGAAGATAAAGTTTACATCGCCCCAACAGATTCCAGCACTGCATAACAATCGTTATGTTCTTGTTAAATACAGAGTCATTTAAATATAAAAAAGGTATAAATGTATATATTTTATTATAATAAAGCATTTGTTTTAGTTGTTCATAGTCTTATTTTATTTTTTATTCATTTCTTAATCACATTTTCCTTTCACAGTTTGTGTCGCACACCTCTATGTTATTTTTTTTCTATTTTCAGTCTCATCTCTTGTATGTGTATAATGTAATAATAAGAAAGGAATGGGGAATGCTATTAGTGATTTTCATTACATACTTAATGCACCTACATGTCTTTACATCTAGAGAGCTTAAAGACATCTGTGCAAGAAAAATATTAAACATATGTTATGATGGTAACATGTGAAGGCAGATAATTCTAAACAGTATGTATTTTTTTATTTTAAGAGACCGATAAGGCCAAACAAAGATGCTAAGAAGTTCAATATTAGTAATTATAAAAATGTAAGATTGAAGTGGGTTCTTAAGTTGGGAGGGGGGAGGGGAGCCCTCTCTTTTGTCGTCTCGACACCCCTAAGCACATCTCATTTTATCCAAAAAATCTTTACAATGGAACTGGGATTATATCGTGGTCTTTTATTTGAATTTAAATTTGTTTTGATGAAGTACAATTTCCTTTTAGAGAACACCGATTTTTTCCAGAATGATCCGTCTGGCTATGAATATAAGAAAACCTAGTTTCAATGGAGAAGATGGCTGGATTCTCGGGACCCAGTGACAAATATAATCAAAACTAAATAAAACACCTCAAGGCATTAAGATATAATAAGTATTGTTTCCGTTAATTGGAACAACTAAATAATTATAATTCACATATTGCTTTTAAGAATTTATATTGACACTGTCATCTTAGCCCACACGTGACTATGGCTTCTGTAAAGTTCGTAAACGTCGTGCTAATTAAATAAAACGTTAATCCTATGACATTTTATTTAAGAGTAGTTTTATTGTAATGAGTAACATTTATGTAAACAAGACACCAAAGAATCTTGATTATAAGTAGTGTGTATAAATGATGATTATAAAATGTAGGTAATAAACAAGAAAGAACCTATCCATGAAGTGTTATGTGGGCCTGTTTTGCTTTTTTTAATTTAATTAATAGGCTAGTGTTTAAGCATATCCACACTTGGTTAAAAGTGATGACGTGCCCGAAGATGGAGCGCGCTCACCTACAATGTACCTAATCACCTATGATTTGAACTTCCCTTCACTTCGCTCCTGCTTAAACCTTCATACTTAACCAAGCAGAATAAAAGTAGGCAGACTCATTGTTTCTTGCTCATACAAGGTGAAAAAAAAAATGAATTGTGGAAATGCACTTTTCTGATCTGTCATGTTGGGACTGTTATGTTCTCCTATGGTAATAAAACCACTTTGTTACTAGTAAGACACACATGTCCGCTCTCCACGGAGAGTCGGTAACAAGTAACCGGCGGCGGTGTTACGCTGATATGTGTTATACAATATTTATTCAATGCCACATCTTTTCCTTTTTTATAGCTTGAATGTAATTAAAATAAATAAAAATTAAGTGTTTTCTTATTTAAACAATGTACTATGTTGACCTAATTTATATAATTTAAATTAACATATTATAAATTTAACTATTATTCAATTTGAGCCATATAATATAAAAATACGATAAATCAATTTCTATTTTTAATTTTGATTTGATCTCAGTTTGGTTAATTACAAACTATTGTCCAATTTCCATCTATTTTCTTTAAATACACTATGTTTCTTCTGTATTATTTTCTAGTTTCATCACTTCTGACATTTCTGAGGCGTCGGATTAAATTCTGAAATTAGTTTATTTTCTTTAATCAAATTCTTCACGTATACTTTCTCACCAAATTTTAAATCTATCCACACCTCTTCTCTTTCTATCTTCATAAATCTTCCTCCTGTCTTTTATTTCCTTATCACGATCTCTGATTTCTGAATCATCATAATTATTTTCTAGATCTGTTAAAAAAGGAAATTTGTCTCGGAATAGTCTTCCGAAGAATAGTTCGGACGGTGACTTTCCTGTTGAGGGACGGGGAGTGCTATTTATTATACATCATCAGGTATTTTAACAACTCATCTTTCCAGTCTGGTTTCTCACACTGGCTTATTTTAAGAAGATTTAGGATGTCCCTATTCTATCTTTTAACTTCGCCATTTTACTGCCGTCAATAAGAAATTGTGTTAAAAAGTGTAATTCCTTGTTCACAACAAAATATTTTGAATTGTTGGCCACCACCATTGTCTGCTGTAATGCTAGCAGGACATTCTAGCCTACAAAATATTTCTTTTAAAACTTGGATTGTGTCATGTGTAGATATAGATTTCATTATTTTGACCTCCTTGTATCGTCTGTAATAGTCAATAATGACAAAAATGAAATCTCCACTAGGTAATGGCCCCAAAAAATCAATGGCAGTATCTGCCCAAGCTTTTGAAGGTAATTCACGTCGTTTCATAGGATCTGGGGGATTAGGTCCAGTGACTAAGATACAAACCCGGCAGTTTCTTACAGTGCTTTCGGCATCTTTGTCTATTTTTGGCCACCAAACCTTGTTGTGTAGCCTGACTTTCATATTTACAATTCCAGGGTGGCCTTCATGTGCCACCCTGTTCATGTAGAATAACTATTTTATTTCCTCTTAACAAGATGCCATCATGTAACTAGAGTTCTCATTGATATATTTTGTAATGGCTGACTGAATAATTCCAATTATTGGTAAGCAAAATTTCTTCAACTAAACTAAATTCGTGGTCTTGATACGATGCATCTACTATTGATTTTAAGATTAATGCTGCCGGTAACGCATATTGTACAATATGGTTAACATTATGTTTATCTTCCAGAGAATAATCTAGCGAGCTTGAACATAATCGGGACAATGGATCTGCTATATATCATTTACCTGGTTTGTAATGAACTTTATAATCGTATGATTGTAATCGCAAAACCCAATGTTCAATCCGAGCACGAGGCTTTGAACACGTACCGAATATAATTTCCAGAGGTTTGTGATCAGTAACAAGCTGAAAAGATTTTCCATACAAATACACATGGAAGTGTTCAATCGCCCATACCAAAGCTGATGCCTCTTTTTCAGTTTGGCAGTAACGGTTTTCCACATCAGTTAAGCTTTTGTTTCCAAAAGCAGTAATTCGCGGCCCGTGATTACCAAATTGGATTAACACAGCCCCTAACCCAACTGGACTGGCGTCAGCAACTACTTGGGAGTGTTCTTTTTTAAAATTGTTAGGAGCCATTGATTGTACGCGTTGCCAAAATGCAGTAACTTTGGTATTTTTGTGGACTTTTTCCTTAAAGCTTATTGGTTCTGTTAAGGTCGACAAATTTGGAATCCGTTTTTCCTACGAAATTAATTAGCCCTAAAGAGATGTGGATTTCTTCGACAGTTTCCGGTGGTCTAAATGTTTCAATCGCTTTGATATATTTACCTAACGCATTGATACAGTCGGGCGATAGTTCGAAGCCAAGAAATTGAATGTTATTTTGATTAAACGCACAATTCTTTGTATTTTGCGTTCGGCTTGATCACGCCCGAAGACCAGAATATCATCGATGAAGTTAACAACAACTCCATCACACGGCAATAACATTTTCTCAATATTTTTTTGTCATAACCTTGTCTAACGAAATAGTCCCTTACTAGTTATGAGGGTTGTGATTTCGCGGCTGTTTTCGTTAATTCCAACGTGATGAAAAGCACTTTTTATGTCCAATTTCGAGAAATCTTTTGCTTCTACGAACCTTGGGATGAAATGCTCCATGGTGGGCAAAGGATGATTTTCACTAATTATGGCCTTATTAGCAACTTGCCTGTCTAAACAGATACCAATATCGCCGTCGGGCTTAAGGATAGGTACCATCGGAGAAATCCAAGGACCCTCTCCTTTATTTATAAGTTCAATTATACCCATTTTTAGCAACTCGTCTATTTTTTTATTCCAAAGGAATAGGCACTCGTCTATAAGGTTGACAAACTTTAGGTATTGATTTATTTATTGATATGTCTAGTTGGACATTTTTAAATTTGGGAAATATTTGTTGCTCGACTGAATTTTGTGTAAGTTCTCTTTATCAAGAGGATTTCTAGATCCATTTTTAACTACAAGAAACTTTCCCATAGCTGACTTAGACCCAACTTTTATTTCAGTGTCATAAAACCTATTATTACCTTTAAAGGATCTTTAGCAACATAGGTCATCAATGTTCTACCCAAAGATTTGTGCTGATTAGAGATAATAACATTGGATCGTTTTATTAATTCCCAGGTTTTATCGTTTATAATGTTGGACCCGCTATCAGAATGAATTAAAATATTAATAATAATACCACCTACCAGATAATCAATTGTTGCATCATCATTGATGTGGAAAATATAGACAATGGAGATACTCTTCTTGGGAATTTGTAAGATTTTGCTGCCTGGGTTTTTTAGTTTCTTTAACAGTATGCAATGGGACACTAGAACTTTCCCTTTTATTGGCCCTTGTTCAGCAATGCTTATAAAAATGGAAATAGAAGCCACATTTTTTGCATGTCACATTAATTGCAGGACAAAAGCTGAAATCGTTTTTGTGATTTTTTGCTGCCACACCGGCTGCAGGGATCAGATTCTTTACTGGATAATAGCTTACCTAATTTAGTGTCAATTTTATTAAGGCTGGAAGTCATTCCAAGTTTATCGCGCCTATCGTGTAATTCGTTTTCGGAATTAGCTTCTGCAATAATGTCTTCGATTTTTGCTGAGTCGCCAAGTAATAATATTTCTTTTTCTTAATTTAGTGGAACTATACTATTCCGTTATTTGGTCGATAAGACTTTCGTCTTCATTTTTAAACAATTACACTTTGAACTTTGCCGCCTAAGACGTATTAAAAAAAATTCGGGTTCTTGTTTCATTAACAGAAATATGTGCCTTTCGAATTTGTTTGTTTAGGAGAAAAATAATTGTCAAGCTTTGTAACTGCGATGTCATAAGCGTCAGTTCTTATAGGATCTGTTACATGAGCTTCAGGTATGTTTAAATTATATCTTGTAAAGATAGGCCTCCAAAATATAAAAAGGGCACGTCTTTTACTTTTATCGGTGATATTGGACGCTAAAAAATAAATTTCTGAGCACGTTTCCATCTTTGCCAACGAAAGCCTATAGAGGTCGGATCACCTTCGCAGTCAAATTGTTCGAGTGACGGAACTTGTCACTGAGACAAATTTGGGAAGACCTGTAATTAAATTAGGACATATACAGCAAATACGCTTTGTAATTATTATCATTAATAAAAAAATGTGCTTCTGTATTGGTATTTTTACTATTATTATTATTGCTATTATTATTATTATAACTAGCGGACACTTCTCATGAACCATTATACTAAATACTAAACAATTTTATTTTGAAAAAATAAACGATAAATTAATAAAATAAAATTCTTTCCAGAATTTAAACTATACATACTATCTCTATTTCATACCAAATTTTTCACTTGATCCATAAGAAGTTAAATTGTTTTATAGATTAGATTAAGGCTACATACAAATAAACATATCACTTGATGGGAGATAAAAGTAACCATAGTAAAGTGGAATAAATGATAATAAGTGGAAATCTCCAATATGAATTTACTCTTAAGTAGTTAAAAAATCAACATTTAGTGGTACATTTTTGTTAACGATTGGCACATTGATAAGTTAATGTTATAATATTGTAACGGTCAAGATGTAAGCCTTGTATTTATGTTCCATTTGTTTCGTGAACCTTGACTAGTTTAAAAGGTAGATAACAACCAGATAAATTGTGGTGGTATTTGTTAAAACAGGTAGGTATTATAAACGATTGATGCCTTGAAACAAAGTGTACCTATATCAAAATATCAAAATATCAAATACACAGTTCACATAGGTAACGATTTTGTCTGCAATAAATAAAAATTGTAATAGTTTGAAGATAATATCTAATAATGTAAATGTAGGTAATTTTAATGTCAGTAATATGCTTCAGATCCAACTAGTTAATTTTAGTAGTGTACCGAAACACTAGATACAAAGGAGGTTTTGTCTTAGATATATGAATGTTGTTGATAAGATTAGTTTAGTTGGATCGGTGCTGGTCGATATATGAAACATGTGATTGACGTATGACCATTCTTTTCTTTTTGCAGACAATTCACTAACAAACAAGGTACTTTTTCTTGAACTATGGTTATATATATGATGTTACTTAGTGTACTTTTTCTCGTCGCCAATGTTATGTTCTCCTTTGGTATAGGTAATAAAACCACTTTGTTACTAGTAAGTAAGACACAGTTCAACGTCCGCTTGCCACAAGCGTCGGTAGCAAGTGACAGGCAGCGGCGCTACGTGGATATGTGTCATACAATATTTATTGAATGCCACACGGCCTAGTACCAATAAATAAATATAACTAATATAAAATCTATTAAATTTAATTGTCATAAGCTCCATTTCCATGATGACGCTTTATAATATCAACCCAAATTTAATACTAAATTACATTTTTTTTGTAATCTATGTATTAGTATCTATATCTTGATACCTAGCATTGTGATCCCAGAAATGTGTAGCTTTGTTCCTTACTTCTTTTCCAATTGTCTCGTGATTGCCATTCTTCATGTATGGTGGCGTAAACTCTCTGTACGCTATGCACACTCTTCTTGATGTAATGTCTTCTCTCAATACACAATGCTCCCAATGGTATCTAGATTCTCCATACAACACCATCAGTGAACGTCTGAAATATTTCACAATAATAATGTTGTTATAATCCAAATAACAATTCTTCAACCTGATTATAATGAGTTTTTTTGTAAATGAATAAAATAAATGTTTGT
>JAFELO010000067.1:454820-517089 GCA_017140195.1 Eumaeus atala
AAACATATAAATATATATTACTTACGAATACTTTTCATTCTTATAATATCATAATATCATTTTTTTTTCTTCGTATCATACTCCTACTTCAAGATGATTGAGTATTAAATTTTATCTTTTCTTTTATAAAGCAACCCTATATGTTAGCCTCACTCTATTCCTCCGGTATATATAAGTATACTGTGTATCTATTATGTTTCATTGTTGTTTTTGTCTTCCAGACTCATCCATACTTTCAAAACTTAGTAAAGTATTTACACAGAGCCCGGAGTAAATGGCGCCACTAGCACATACTATTATAAGTTGATGCATTAATATATATCTGTTATTTATATATTATATTATATTATTTATATATTAATATATGTCTGTTAATTTTTATCTATATGAAATAAACTTTATGATTGTTGTTTTTTAGACTGTACAGTATTTGATTATTTCGTTTTATTGGTATGCCACGGACATTTAACATTTTACCACGCTTTGAAAAGTGGTAAAATACTGGTACAATCTGTAGGCGCTAGTGCTCCACTCGAGCCTAAAAACATTGCATGAACCTTATCAATCATATCGATCTTTTATGGAAATATACGGATAACGAGATCTAGAGACTATTGTCGGCCCTGAACAACAAAATTTATACAGACATAGTGTAATATTTTTATCGATTCAATGGTATATATATGTAGCAATTTACTTAGCCAGGATCGGACTTGCACAAACTAAAGATCTTTGTAGATAATTTGCGCAACTCACCACACTTCATAGTAATGAAGTTTGCTGGGAGATGATGTTAGATACATTGTGCTAGTCTGGAATTGTACAAGCGTTACGCGTGCGTACAATCTACCATAAAACATGAAAGGTATTTTATTTATAGTGAATCATCTATTTAATTTAGTAGGTATGAGTTAGTACTTCCCAATTTTATTAAATAATTATAATGTCATTGTCACATATTATTTTCTTTTTATCAACAATAAATATCATAATTCAATATTAGTATATATTAATATATAGATAAATAGTGTATAGTGCTAATTTGATGACTTAACTTGCGTTGGTGGCATTGAATGTATGTACCTATCTATTTATATTTTTATCTTTCTTTGATAGTAACTACTACTACCAAATTGGAATTTTGACAATATTCACCTTCTAGTGCAGTCTTTCTATTCCTTTGCAGTGACTGTAATTGATATATATTGTCTTGAAATATTTAAAACATATCTGTTATAATATCGTTCGCAGTTTTCTGATTTGACGTAGCTTAGGTATTTTTATGTTATCCCAGATGCAGAAAGTTAATTAAATGTTTACTACAGATATGGAGCATGTAGTCAAAATAGTCCATGTAGTTTCCTGTAACCTATTATGTTAATAAATGACCTACCTGAACACCAGGGGTTACTTCATTGAAATGATGATTAGATGATAAAATAAATCTCCATCTGTTAAAGTTGCACATTAAGGTAAGTATGTGATTTCAGGGTGTTCTTCGGGAGTAAATAGGTAGTATTTATAGAGTTCTAAGAATTATCTAATTATACGAATCTATAAAATTGGAAATATACATCTTGAGTAATATTGAATTTCACTACCTATCTACTTACTATGCATCTAGAAGCTGCTTGTAAAATCCTAGAAATACAACAAATGGGAACAGTCAAACGAACAGTTTCATCATTAATCAAAAAAAAAAAAATTTTCATAATTTCGAATTGATATCGACTCTACCTCGCCAAAGTCTAGCATTTGGTAAAAAAAATCCCAAGGAAGCCAAAAAGCTGCTCTTTCATGAAAAAAAAGATCTTATAAGTTATATATACTTCATAAGTTACCTATCACGTAACTACTCAATGGCTAGTTGTGATCTAGAATATGTGCAAAGATGATCACGCATCCAGCCCACTCGCTACTACGTTACGGAAAATTGCATGTACGATGTAACGACTCAGTTGGACTAGACGAAGTGTAGAATATTTTTTGCTATAAATAATATATGGATATCTACAGCTACATGGTTCTAAAGTTACTAAATATTTTCAAATTTATGCGAAGCAGTGACTTAATCTAGCTCGTCGAATGTGTGCACATAAATCACACCTTAAACAGCCAAGTAGCTGGCACTGTTAGGAATCATTTTAAAAGAGGTATGGAATCAATATAGCTCTTTGACATATAGAATGTTTGTTAACAACTACAACTCATGCACCTAATCTAATACAGCCAATCATTTTCAAATATAAAAAAGTTGAGGCTCAGTTTAGCTCGTCGCAGTCTAGCGTACTAACATTGCCTCGTATACCAAATCACTTGGTTGTTGGTCAATGTTAAGAATCATTATCAACATACAAAGTAAAAACTTATTATATTTCGTCGAAGTTTAACAATACGTGCAGCGTGTAAAAATACCGCGGACAAATATGTATACGTTAGCAATAGTTTCAAAATTTATTTGAACAAACGACTCACTCTAGGTGATCGAAATCTACAACATGTGCACAAAAACTATGGACTTAGTTTTGACTTAAGCCTACCTCTTCGAAGTCAGTATGTGTAGGTAACAAACATCAGGACTCATACAGCCAGGTGGCAATATACTGTATCTGTATATTATGAATAATTTCCATAATACGATGTGTTGCCACCATCCAGCTCGTGACTCAACCAGGATTCTAGATCTATCAAACTTCTGGCTTATTAAATCCTCTCAGTCTAGCTCGTCGAAGTCTAGAACGTGTGACAAAAAATCACAATGCTCGTGTAGCTCGAGACTCAATCAAGGACGTGACTCAGTCCAACTCATCAAAGTCCAGGACGTGGAACGGTCGCTGCACCAGCGTATTAGGTGGCTCAGGGGTAGGGGGTGCTATACGAAGTAGCGGCACGCGCGCAGGCGGCCCTGGGGCGCGTCGCTAGTCGTCCAGCAACTCCCACAGCATGAGCGCCGCGTCGGATCCGCCCGACGTGACGACGCACCGGTCGTTGAACATGAAACGAGCGGAGAAGATGGAGCCAGAATAAACTTTGCTCTCGTTGTACTCGGCTTTTGGGCTCGCACACGGATACCTGTAATAAAATATATTTTTCTAAGCATGAAGGGACACGGGCAGTGGAAGCTGGTTGATGACTACCGATGTCCATTCACACATTCATTTTCCACAAATTTATTTTCCCCGTGTCAAAAATAGGCCTTTTCTTTCGTATATCGGATGGTAGCGGTCTTTAGGCTCAAGGCATCAATGGCTATTGAACCACCAACTTTAAGTAAGTAAGGTAGCTGAAGAGTCCCCACCATGGTTCAAGCCTTGTAGTGGCGGTGGGCCTTGGGTGAAACCAGGCGAAGCCAATTGAACCGAGGTGAATCATTGCACCCCTCTTATAAGAAGAGGGGACTAAAGAAGGCGCTTTTAGGCACGGGGCAAGGGGCGAGGATGGGAACCTCACCCCATTGCACTGTCCCAAAGTCCGTAGGGTAATCCTGTAGTGCGGGGCAACCCCATCTGTGGTGTTGGAGGGGGCTGACTAGCCATTGAGGTGCCCTGATGATTTGGTGCTCCGGGGCACCTCACCAAGGGCGGAACTATCATGTGCCGCGAGTCCCGCACAGCACTGGACCCCACTCAGGGCCAGTGAAGACCCGCAAAAGCGTCAACAAAAAGAAAAGGTACCTGAAGAGTCGCAGATATCCGTCGGAGTCGCCGCTGACGAGCAGGTCGTGTGCAGCGGCACGGCTCGCCGTCGTGATCAGTGACGTCATCGGATAGAATCGGTTGTTCCACATACCTGTCGAAACCATAGGATTACATCGTGATCAATATCAGCCGCAATACGTTTATTTTAGTACTATAAGGGGGGGGGGNNGGGGGGAGGAACGATCAGTCGTAGCAATTTACCACTACCAACGCCCGGGAATCCGCATAACTACTGTGCCGATGCGTCGCCCTCCTTTCCTCCACTCCACCCCAGTGGGTCAGTCAACATCAAAGATGACACTTTACGCCGGTATCATTTGAGCGAGAGGTTCCTCCATGGTCGTGCCAGCCCTATTCCAATGCAATGTAGTACGACACTACCTCTTACTAAAACATTCGTAACAAGAGTATTAGGAGACCCAGCGCAAACTTTCATAATAACAGTCCGAATGCCTCGCAGTACAGCCCATATTAAAAAAAAAATAAAAACCTGAAACCAAGAACCCAACAGTAGCGTTGTAAGTAGACCACTTCACATCCTTCATGGCTATCGGGCTCTTCTCTGGAGATAGTGCCTTGATATCCCCTGCAAATTTAATAAAATACATTTGTTATGACATATTTTTATACATTTTGGTTAGTTGGTAACATGGCGATTAGTCCGCGTGTTACGACAGAGGTCGTGGATGGATAAATATATATAATAATATAATTTCTTAAATTTATAACAATATTAAATACGAGTATATTTCCATCCGTGACACAGGTCTAGGCTAACGTGGTGTTATAAGTCCACAGATGATATTATTATTATTTGATTTATTCATTCAAATAGTTGCGATAAATGATTTGGTCGCTATTCCCAGCTAAAAATTATACCCTATATATTTTAAATTCATATGTATCAGCTATCCAGTATATATCTGTATAACTTACAGAAGGAGAGATCGTAGTCGGCAGTGACGGTCTGCAGGTAGTTGCCGTCGAGACTCCAGTCGAGCTGCACCAGCGGCTGCGTGCCGCGGATCTTGTTCGACTTCTTATACGAGAAGCCGTCGCGGGATACGCGGAACAGATAGATGCTGCCGTTTTGTGAACCAATCGCTAGCAGGTCGCCGGCTGGAAATATTATATAAGTTCAGCCTAATATCTGACAGCTTTCTGTACTAAGAAACATTAACAATGCAATATCATATTCTGGTACATGCGTTGTTTCAGTAGCATGGACACAGCCGGTGTTAAATGTGTTATTATCTACCTCTTCAGCTTCAGTTATATGCTCGCTCAACTTCGTAGATATATTAGATATATTTTTGTCAGAATATAAAAGGAGCTTACTGGTATTTGTTTTAGAGACGATAATATATGACGCATGAATTATATCTTGGACAATAACCGCAGTACAGGAATCGTCTGTATTTCAGTCTGTTCGTATACATAACGCCGTGGATTTTCGAACAAGTCAGTACTGTTTACATATTTTATAAAACGAAGGCGCCAAATTACTGGGAGAGGAATATATTAAGAAGATTTAAGTCTTTACTTGTACGTAATTGATTATTGTGTCGCAAGAAAATGTTTCTCTCGTTGTCACTAATTGAGCATGGAATGAGGTGGTTCAAGGGGTCTCGCCGTATGAGTGACGGGTAAAGTCTAGTAATAGTAATATTAAATTTAATTGTAAAGGGGGCGCTAGTTACCGGTGTTGTATTGCAGACAGCTTAGGGGCGAGCCGCAGACGCGCACGGTGGCGACGTGCGAGCCCGCGTCCGCGTTAATGATCACCAGGTGCCCCTCGGCGCTACCGGCCGCTAGCGCACCACCGCGGGGGTGCCATGCCAGAGATACGCACTCGTAACCCACCTATAGCAGAACATCACTATCCGTTTATTACACGATATCTGTTTATTACAGGATCCGTTTATTACTGAATGGATATGTCCATTCAGTCATAGGTTGTTGGACAGTACAGATGGTGTGTGCCAGTCGCATTCACACATGCTATTGCACAGAGATCGTTCTCCCATTGACTGGTCTGTTTGGTTTTACTTAGATAGTGGTTGATGATGCACCACCAATATCTCCTCTTGCTAAGTATTTCTAGGAACATAAATTGCCTATGCCCTATAAATGGCCTATCTAGCGCTGAAAGAATATCTCCAATGGGACCTACGTCTTAAGATTAGATCAACTAACCAACCAAACAAACTCTTCAGATTTATGTTAGTACGGATTCAAACCAGAGTCGCGAAGATGAGCTTGTGTCCTTTCCACAGCGCGATGTTCTTGTCCTGTCCGGCTGTCGCGAACATCTCGTCGTCAGGGTGCACTGCCACGCCCATCAGCTGCTTATAATGACCGAACACCACCTGTGACAGGGTAACACAAATTATATAATTGTACTAGTTGGTGTGTTTAGTGTACCACTGACTAGTGGTGATCCACTTGGTTGAACCTCCTCCACAGCGTGCCCTCAAGATTTTTCGTCATTGCGGTCGGGCCGCTGTAGCTAGATGTTGCGCACTTCGCCCGCCGGCTCCGGTATCTAACTCACTCGTGAATTTGTGGGTGGTGAACGTTACCGACCTGGTTGAACCTCCTCTGCAGCGAGCCCTCGAGGATGTTGTTGCGGGTGGTGCCTACGTACAAGTTACCGTCGTTGCGACCCGGCCGCTGCGGGTAGATGCTGCGCACGCCGCCCGCCGGCTCCGGTAACTGCCGGAAAGTAGTTTTAATTCCTCGTTTAATAGTGACTCATCTAAGAGAAGAAGAATCTCCGAAAATTCAATTATAATCAATAATAAAGCAACTTATACGCAATACGCCATTCTGTATTTTTACGCTCGCATTAACATAGAACACGCTAAAGAAAAGAAATGAAAATATAGGAAAACCTTCAATTTTTTTTTAATCTGCAATTTCCAAGACAATATATATGTTTCGTGAATGGAATATTTTATTTATTCGAATTGATAGCACGTCGATCATTTCGATAGCGTCAATAATGTTAAAACAATCTCTCTGGCGGGGAATCGAACCCTGGTCTCCCGCATGACAGGAGGGGACACTTACCACTATACTACCGAAGACATTAATGTTAACTTATTTTTACAGGTGTATAGATGACGTAAGTTAAGAATATCCTTATCATTATTATATTAGTGTAATTTATAAGTAACCTAACATTAAATTTAAAGGCTAAACCTTAATAGGCCTTCGAAATCTTAAATTTTGGTGGCTTAGCGTACGTTTCTCAGAGAACGTAATTTCAATTTTTTCCCATCACTCGACGTAAAGAAATTTAAAATTCAAAATCAGATCGCCATCCTTTTCCTGACCTTAGAAAAAGGGTGTATTTTATACCAAAAATTAAGATAAAAAGTTATAAACGAATATTAATAAGGAAAATAAAGAAAAAAATTCATCTTTGCATTTGTGTATCTATTTTATCGAAAAATAATTTCAGGTCTAATTATTTTTCTAACAATTTTTGTCGTTTAACAAAAAATATCAAATCAATAAAATTGTTTATTGATCGAAAAAAACGTAAAAATGCTCTGATATCCATTATTTTTAAAATATAGAAATGTACGTACATGCATGTGAAGGATAGATACACAAACATATATATATTCTCTTGTGATGATAAATACCTTAGCCTCCGTGATCTTTTTATAATTCTGTAAGGTGTCCCACGCGCATATCTTCCGGTCCTTTTCTCCACCGGAAATGAGTGTGCCCTCCGAAAGCATCACCAGGGAACTGATTCCTTTAGCATGAGCCTAAAGTATGTCCAAAAATTAAAAGATAGCAAGTATCCAAACATTTAACTAATATAGCATTCGGAGTACACTTCGTAAGTACCTTTAAGTAAGACTTTAATCTGCTTAAATTTTATGATGACTTGATGTGACGCGTTACCTTCCTTATGACCTCACTACCAATTGGCCACCGGAAACACACAAACCACATGAAAAGCCTCGGAAGCTTTACAGCAACCATGGTCACGGATGGAACATAGTTGCTGTAAAGCTTCTGAAACGTCGGGCTACTTAAATAATTTGATAAACCGCGATAGAATCCGTAAAAGTAGTTTTATTGTGATGAGTAACAATCGCTTAAACTTAAGACATCAACGTATGAAAAGTGACCTAAGTAAGTACCTCTTACTGATTTGTTTCATTTTTAACTCAAAAATAGTTAAATATTAATAACAAAATATACAACATTAATTTTAACCAATTAATGTTAGAATTACCCTGTGTTTACGGATCTCTATAACTGGGTGCCCTCCTGACCGGGGCCCCGAGACACTTATCCGGCCTATTGTCGTGCTACTATTTGTTGGGTTACTAGCTGACCTCGAACTCGAGACGCACGAAGTAGGCTCCGTCGCTGTCGACGCTGTACACGGTGATGAAGCCGTCGCTATCCGCCGTCACCACGTCGCCGTCCGCCTCGAACTGCAGCGCCGTTACGTGCGCGCGCGCCGGCTGACACACATACTCAAGTCAGTGATACAATACAAGCAGTAACAGACTGACACGTACACACGTTTGAAGAGTAATACAAGCAGGAACGTATATACACATAGACTTCAGATTGTCAGGGACAGAATAAAAGTAGCAATAGCCTAACACGCGAACACGAACACACAATTGGATTATTCAGTGTAATTGTAATAATATCACTTCCAATCAAAGATATTCCACTTCGCGAGCAGCTTCGGAGCAAATTATTTACATTCACGAAAAACTAAAAATACACATCTCAAATATACGTTTTAATATAATATATTACAAATTACTGAGGGTAGTTCAGTATGAAAGAATTTATAAAACTATAGTAAATTCGTAGCAATCTCGTAGCTGTGCTACGTCTGTCGTAACTTACAATGTCTATTCACAAAAAAGTTCTCAGATCTCGTAGCTAAGCCGTAGAACATGACTGTTCTGTTGAAAATATTTTTTCGGGGCGATAAATAAAAATAAAAATGCTGCGAAATGTATCTGTATAGATAAGGTAAATAAAAGGGTTTTTTGGAAATAAAAAAAAATATATTTGGTGATAGTTACAACACAGAATAATTCGATGCGGAACCATTCATTGTTATTGTATTACTGATAACTGATTACAAAAAAAAAATGGCTGGTTTGCAAATCGAAATCCAGACAAGGAACTGACTCCCCAAGGATGTTGTCAGATTTCTTTTCATATTATAATGAGTCAAAAGGAGTAATCGGAGCATTTTGGTAACTATCGACGCCGATCGACCGCATAATAGTTATGCAAACGCGTCCTTTCTTCTTTCAATCAGCAATGGGCCAGATACAGAGTACCTGGACAATTCAGCATTTGAAGACATCCGCGATGATTTTAGCCAGGCTTCTTACTTAAGAACGCTAAAAAAATTCCCATCGACTTTCCTACTTATTCATGGAATTAATTCCTAGGGATTCCGAAACAGTACAAATGTACTCGTATATTTTGTAATAAAAATTGTCACCGTAAAATAATATATTATTAAATTATTTTATTAACATTTGAGGCAGTAGTTTGCACTTAAAAGACTATATGTCTTTGTATTTGTATATATTTGTCATACAGACTTTTTATAGCTCAGTACTATTAATACAAATATTTCCATTTCAAAGAGCAAACATCCATAAATCCTCACAAAATTTCTCACTTATATAGTAGAAAATAGTACCTACAAACCTACAAATAAAAAGCTGCATATAATTTATATGCCTAGGTAATGAATAGCGAATTTATTAAATAGATGATAATTACTAAAAGTCAGTAACTATTTGTAAAAATTGGTTCCAAATAGTCTTCCTAATTTGGCGTATACCAATGCACTAAAGCAATCTATTTTAAAATAAAATTAAATGTTTTTATAAATATTAGGAGAAAAAAAAGTAATTTAAAAAAAGCTCTCTCCGGCGGGGAATCGAACCCCGGTCTCCCGCGTGACAGGCGGGGATACTTACCACTATACTACCGAAGACATGTTGTTTTGTTATAAATTTTTCTAGCATAATGATCTACGCGACTACAATATTGGATTTTGATAAAACTTGGCAATGTTGTAGCTCATGTGCCAGAATAACACAATGGGCAAAGTCAAGGGCAACAGAAGTAGACAGTAACATTTGATTTTACTTCTAATTTTTTACTCCTTTGATTTTGTTCACGTGGAAAATTTAATTTGTGTATTGTCTCTGATACTATAGTTAAGTTGAAATATCTCTCTACACGTGTCCGTTGTATTTAACTTATCAATTCAATCAATCAGTATGTGAGTATGTATTTGCAAAAATGATTAAAGTATATAAAAACCGTATAAATTTACCGGTTTTATGATGTCCGTCCGTTCAAAGAAACCGTCTTTTCGACGATTCCAGAAGGCGAGGTGTCCCTTGCCGTGAGTGATGAGCAGGTTGTCGTCTAACGGATGAAATGCAGCACCCGTCAGTTCCTCTTGTAGCGTCTGAAATGAGATTGAGTTTCAATGTCGTGCAAAGCTACAAACGTGCAGTCAATTCTCTTTGGGAGATGATTTTCTACTTTTAGCAAAAAATACATAATACTAATTGGCAATACCGATTTAGGTTAGCAGAATGAATCCTTTCAAAAATTAATCATATGTATAAACTCGAAAAAATATCTACATTGTGTTTTACTCAAAATATTAATTCCTATATCTTGTTAAATTTCTCTTCTCCAGTGGTGTGTGAGATACTTTGGTATTCATCACTCTTGTGGTGGTATATACCAGTAATTATATGTCTGCAAAATACATAAAGACGAAGAGATTGTTTATGTTGGCGTTCACTGAACGAATAGGACTCTTTTGTTGGTCCACATTGTCCCACAGTGGATCGATGAAGGCTGATGATTGTGATGATGTTATATCTATTTTAATCTACAGCTGGTCCTATTACATGGGCTTCTTTGCAATAAAATGGCCAAATACGATTTTCTGTTTCAGTCTGTTGCCTAGCAATTTTATGAAAAACACACCTGTTGGAGGAAAACTTCTCTAATGTCAACGTTATTTTGACTTAGTTAAGAATCAATATTATTTGTAAGCACAGCGCGGTCAATATTTACTGACTAGTAAAATCTATGGGTGGTAAATGTGAAAAATACGTTTTTTCGTATTTATCACCTATAGGATCACTTACATTTTCTTCACTAAATACGCTTTTGCTCGCATTGCAACCAAATAAGGCTCATTTTGCTCACATAACACTGTTATGAAATCCTCCATCGTGCAGTTTGTAAAATCCTAACCCCCTATACTGTGAGGGAAGGCAACGTATCGTAAAACGCTCCCGATGCACAAATACAGTGGTGCCCCAGTGGACTGAAAAGTGCGTTAAGATGGCTGCAAGTGGCTCGTGACCGTCGTCCGGCTGATGATCATGATGTACACATATTTATGGATCTACATGTGGGCAGTCAGGAGAAGGCTTCGCTTTATTTATAAAAAATGCTGCATAATACAAAAAATGAAACGGAGCAGCGCGATCTCTTCTTAGAATTTTTTAAGAAATATATACCTCCACCTACGTCGTACCGGCCGTCTATACTGATATTATGAAGAGGAAACATTTGTTCATATGTTTGTTTACATTATGTTTCGTAACGACTAAACCGATTTGAAACCATCCTTTACCTTTAGAATAGTTCGTTATCTCTAATGATTATGAAAACTTCGATAATGTAACCAAGAGCGTGAAAAAATATCAAAGTAAATCCTTATGTAAGTGCAAAAAATATTGACACCAAATTTCCTGACAGAATTTGTTCTGTAATAAATGAAATTAGTTCTTATGGTAACGTGTAATGATGACGATGCCCAATGGACAATTTAAATATTTTATACTTTTGCATATCAAGGAATTGTTGATGAAACTGGAAGCATGTAAAATTTAAATTTGCTACATTTGAGGACCATTTAAACAAAAGTGTTGGTAATATAACAGCTAGTAAAAGTACAGTTATTAAATAGTAAAGTGCATGCCATGTCGATATGACCCCGGTGACGTTAGACGGACCGCGCAACATAACAACCTAATCTCAAACACGCAAACTTCTTATCACGATAAACAACGTTCGAAATACATCGAGTAATAATTGTTTTTTTTTATCTCAGAATCTTTGGTCATAAAGGTCGGATACGGAGGGGTCGCTGAGGTCAATGAGTGGGGGACGATCTACTACGATTAGAGATAGTCTTACCGCCACCTACACACATTATAAGATCTCCAGAACATGTCTGTCTATATTTGATCAATTTTCGCATAGTCTACTGAATCAATTTTCATAAGGTCTTTATCTGTGGATAGAACTATTCGGGAAGAGTTTTACTTATACGTACCATATAAGTAAATGCTTCATATTAATGACTTCTAAAGAGAACCAGTGAAGCAGTAATGTTTGATTTATTTCCCGGTAAAGTTAGCGCGTTAAAAGCTTAAAGCGAAAGGCGCTGTCGCTCCCTGTTCCTGTCCTAAAATGGAGCATAATCGCAACCTTTTGTTTCACGGCTCAGTTTTACTACTTTTCAGAACGGGAAGAATGCACCTACTGTAAACTTTTGTTTTTGTGTGTGTACGTCTACATCGAGATATTGATAGAGATAAACTCGATGATATGAGTGTAATGGTTTATTTATTTTTAAAAATTCTGTAAGAGCATGAATAAAAGTGAATCAAATCGACCACTGGGTACAATTCAGCACACTGAATCTACCTGCATAATACATTTCAGGGAAATATAGAATTAAAAATTGTTAAGTTCACTATTTGCAAAGATACTGTCATTGAATATAATGAGTTATTCTAATTTAAATTTATAGTTTAATAGTTCGTGTATGCTATCACGATATCGCGAAATATATTTGGCGGGCTGACGAAGACATGTTCGTTCGTGTTCGGTATCAACGCCCACATTCAAACCTTGAGATTAGAATGTCTTTACACGTCTCAAACGTGAATAATGACTATCGTCCTATCGTTTTCATAATATAGGGCTATGTCGCCAAGTTGCTTGTAAATTTTTTTGAGTGAATCATATTATTTGACGGTATTACTTCGCTTAATGCTGACCCCCGTCTGGCTCAGTTGGTAACATGGCAGTTAGTTCAGAGGTCTTGTTAAGCCAGAGGTCCCGGCTTCGAATCCCGTCTAAGTCATGAATGTATATGCATTATATGTATTTCTGTAATAAAAATCTTAAATTTATTTCCGTTGGACATGTAACACAAGTCCTTACGGTACCCAGCTCAGTACCAGAACTAAGCTAACGTGGTGTCATAAGTCACCTGTTATTATAAAAAATGCCTTGTTAAATAGCATAAAACGTTAATACAAATAAATACGTTACAAACTTACGCGTTTGTAACGTATTTATAGTATTGGAAAGAGTTTTCACTTCATGGCAGAGTTTGTCAATCAAAAATACAACCCCGCGTGACCGCATCTCATAAGACCATAAAATACAATTTGAGCGAAAGATTTTGAAAATCACTGAGCTGCAATGTTACGTACGTCACCAATAACATATATAATATAGTTCGATGTGAAATGTGAAAAAAATCACTCTACCGTGCCTACATATTGAATGCTTTTTACATTTTTCTTCTCGGTAGCTTTATTTTGATATAGTTTGTAAACTTCTTGGTTAGATATCTACTATATTTAATCAACTGTTAAATGTCATTTTGGGAAATAAAATACAATAAAGGTATGTTCTTCTGCAACATGGGAATAAAAACACTATCTCTTACACACAAAACTAAAAAAAATGAAATGTGTGTGTGTATGTATTTATGTACACACGTTAATAGTTATACTTTTTTTGGCGTGAAGAGATAAAATAAAATTTTGATCTTCTATCTTTCGCCTTATTCTACGTTTGTCGAAAAAACAATAAAAAAGTTATCTAAAACATTAAAAGTACTATTCATAACCACTTGAGTAAATAAACATCTTGAATACAAGTTGTCAGTTCTCACGCAAACAAGTCCTTACTTTTGCTTTATTGTCATCCTTTTTTTACATAAAATGTTGTCTATAGCCAACTAAAAAGTGTCGTGACCGTGTGCGCGCTATCTTTAGCACTTACTCTCATAATTTCTCCCTAACGCGCCAAAAGAAGTATGACTTTAAAGCATAGTAGTAGTTCAAAGTATGTAAAATGCTTGGTTATATTACATAATAGAGATAGAAATATACTGCTATATTTCTGCTGTTGCTATTATGTCAGTAAATATATCGCTGTTGTTATTAGACGATCGGGGTGTTTATCCTCTTTGTTCCATAAAATGTATAAACTTACAGCAACTTTGCCGAGGAGGTGTCCCCACTGCCACTGCCACACCGACAGGATACTCTCTCGTCCGGCGTCCACCGCCAGGACGTAGCTACCTCCATTCTGGAAGACCCCGATACTTTTTATATTGACAAGACGGGATAACGTTGGTCCTTCCATCGGTATTACGGATACTATTAATGTATTTTCTGGTTGGTTTATTGTAACGTAACGTATTTAGATTAATTTAAAGTTGTATAAATTGGCGCATATTGTCGTATGCCACCTAATACTGCTGGGCTTGCTTCACTAGTTGTTACTCTTGAAAAGTCGTTACATTACTGCGCCCACCTGGCCACCTACGTGAGAATATTGCACCGAGTCTTGACGTAATTCTTGTTCACACCGTGTTATAAAAGAAGTTACCTATCATCATCATTAATCAGCGGAACAAGACACAAGGATTCATACAGTGAACACCAGGATCTAACACACATACGACATGAATATTTACCAGCTGCGAGAAGGCGACGGCAGCGACACCAGCTTCGAACTCCGCCATGCCGAAAACGTGTAGCGTCTGCAGCGTGTCCGTGCTCCAGATGCGCACGTGCGCCTGCGCACGCCGCCCGCGCCCCGCACGCTGCCCGCTCGCGACCAGTTCGCGCGACGGATGCAGCTCCATGCTGCAACACCCCCAACAACTCAGTTTCTGCCAGCCCTCGTTGTTGCCTTATAGCATGAAAAGTATTGATGCTGTATCAAACTACATGGTATATCATTAGGGGCGGTGGGCTGTCACCGTGTTCGCACAGCTAACGCCACTCACCGGATTGCCACGCGTTGCGTAGCTCCTGCGCGCGCTATCTTAACTGAGTTGACTATTAAAAAATAATTACATGGATCGCAATGTAATTATAATATTTACATATATATATTAGATGCCTATGCATCTAATTAGTGATTTAAATAGGTTATTTAGGGCTAGATCATATTAAAAATAAAGTGTCCTGCAGCCATTCGATATTTTTTTATTAGTCATAAATAGATAAAAATAGAAAGTTTTTACTTCCTAATACCCTTTTATTTCCTAACAATTGATAAAATATATCAAAATAGAAATTATCTGTACATTAGATATATTTCCTATATATTAATTGTTAAAACTAAATGACTAAATGATTTTTAAAGTTTTGTCTGTCTATTTGTCTGTTTGTATGTATGTATAATGTATATGGTATCTCTGAAACTACTGAACGGTATATTTTTTTTGTTTGAATCTATTGATCTATACTCCCCTCTCTAATGAGGAGAGCAGCACCCGTCCCCACTTTGCACCACGGGCTCTTTCCTTACGCGCATGATATGCGGTTTGAAAGTGAAGAAGTGCATACGGTTTCATGTCAAAATAAAAACAAAATCAATGACCATTTCTTTGTATTTGTTTTTTGAAAAGTTTTCCCTTGGTTTCTACGTTACTATTGACATTGTCTAATTTTAATTTGTGATGGTATCTTATAGAACAATACTTTTCCACTACCAGCCTTATTAAATTTACTTGATGTAGATAAGTGCCGATAGCAATTGAAATTGGTTTAATAGACATATGCAATAACAATCAATAAAATGGGCTCATAGACAAAAAGCAAATATCATATTTTTAACAAGCTTTTGTTAGCTTCACTTGTATGTATGTTTATTTGTTTGCCTGGAACTGTAAGCAATATACGGGAAATATGCCACAAAACACCCCACGCTTAAAAGCGACTTTTTTATATTTTTAAATATTATATATTTTTTTTACTTTTTCGTTAAACGTTACAAATATACATACAAGTTAAGATAATTATTATATTAAATTATTGCACTGCCATCAATCCTCGATAAGTGTGCAAAGTTTCAAATTAATCCGAGGTTTAAAGTCGCCCAAATATTGTTTAAAGGGTCGTCAAATTGAAATTTAAAATACACACAAGAGAAGCTAATTATTATAATATATTATTGTATCGTCATCGCTCCTTGATGTGTGTGCCAATATTCAAATTAATTAGAATTTAATCGGTCAAAATGGAGCTGATGAAAGCGTGATAATAAAAACATTCCTACCTATACAGCATGGCACTACCTCTTCCTAGAATTATAATTAAACTGGCAACACTGATAAAATATGGCGTAATTCAATAATTATAAAATAAAATATGTAGTTTTTTTGGTTACTTACTGATGATGTGTTTGGTATTTTTTGCCTTTCCTTTATAATTACGACACACTTTATTGCTATTACATACCGTCATTTTATACCTGTTATTTGTTTACTTCTACTGATTGGCGGGAAAGTACTTATAAGCCAACAGTTAGCTGATATTTTCTTGCACATTCGACTCTCTATCTAGACAATATATAATCAAACATTTGACTAATACCGAAGTATATGGAGAGTTTTAGAAATTGTATCTGGCGGCATACCTAATTTTTGTAATGCAATCACAGCGATTCCGTTCTCTTTATCACCCTACTCCATTTTGACATTATAGAAATATTATAGAATATACTGGCGCCATAATGAGAAAACAAGAACAATCGTACAAAAAAATTACAGATTCCAAATTCAAATGTAACATTTTTTTTATATTTGTAACAGTATTTATGGCCAGACTAAGTATAGTCACTGCGAGTTCTCATCGCGGTCGTACATGACGTAAGATATAATAAGTGCCTCACCACTGGATGTCCTCGGTGTGTCCTATGTAGTGCCGCTGCGAGTCCTCATCGCGGTCGTACATGACGGCCACGGCGGCCACGTAGTACAGCAGCTCGCCCGTCGGCAACACCCACAGGTTGCGCCGCGAATCCGACCCCCGGTACCCGTACCTGAGACGATACTAATTTATATAGTCTAATAACATTGAATATTTCTCTGATTATGCTATTTTTGACGATACTAATCTATATAGTCTAATAACATTGAATATTTCTCTGATTATGCTACTTTTGACGCTACTAATTTATATAGTCTAACAACATTGAATATTTCTCTGATTATGCTATTTTTGTTGCCGATAAAAGCAAGCCGACGCCCAAAAGCATTACAGGCGGAAGGTATAAGACTTTCTCCACAGAAGCCATCTCCCTCCTTGGCCTTCATAAACAGCTGATGGCATGAAAATGACAGTATAAAATTATTGCAGTACCTACCACTAAAAGGAACCCACTTTTCCACCGGTGACAGTTGGTAAAAGTACTTATCTGCGATATAACCAATTTCAACAAAATTTTGAAATTACTTTCATTTAAAAATCTGTTTTATAGTACGAGCAGCTTAATATACTACATAGGTCCATAAACATCAGCATAAATGTTATGACGATAAGACGTGCTGCATACCTCTCCTCTAATTCCACCGCAAATTCACAAAACGCACTAACAGCGTCAGAATAGTTGTAACCTTGCGGCGGTACCGTGTGAGCGAGAGGCACTGCACAGGTTATGCTGGCCGCATTTGGCAGCAATATAGCATGGCCTACTCCGTACTAGAAGCTCACTTACACCCAGTCGAGCTGCATCTTCTTCTCTGGCGGCGAGTTGTCCTGCGGCGCGTGGTGGATAGGCGGGTAGAAGGTGCGCCTCAGACCACGAATGGTGACGCGTATGGGCTCCTCTTTCAGTACTTCCAGTAGTGTGTAGTCTACAACAAATGGAGGAAATCGATTTTTGCGTGTTTTCGCGTTTGAGCAAAATTATTAAAATACATGATTAGAATCAGCGCACAAAGTGACAACAAAAACCGACAGGTAAGAGATGAAAATATCAATGACTACTAGTTGTTAGAAACGACAAGGCGCGACAACAAAAGCGACGAAGCGCGACCACATAATATTTTATTATTTTAGAAGCATACTCAAAATTTTTACCTGAGTTTCGTATAATTTCTCCTTCGGGAGCATACAGAACCCTCGGACGACTCTTGCTGCGGGCTCTTCTACCGCGGGTGTCGTCTGAGATGGGTATAGCTGCTAGGTTACCTCTAGATCTAGATCTGTTTCAGGAAATTAGTATTATAAGTACATTTTTTAAGTGTTTTTTTTTTCGCAGCGTTACTAAATGGAAAATTTTAAGAATTGCGATGGCAAGATGCTACGTAGCCCAAGAAAGTGGAGCTACGTATTATATATACACTTTCCTGTGCTACGCGGCGTGCGCCCACGCGTAGCAACCACGTGATGCTTGCTACATCTATGTGCTGATCATGATTCTCGGATGATCAAGATCAATATTTTAGCTCAGTCATAACACATTTGCTTGTGTAAGTTTGGCCACGCTGGTTACGGTATTCGGCACACGCCGCTATGACATTTCTACGAGTTCGTCTTTTTTCTGTGGTTCTCAACACCAATTACTATGACTATTGTAATTACCTTCTAATGGGTGATTCGATGGGCAGTGGGGCGCTTACTCTGGGACTGATCGCTGGAGCAACTGTCAGAGGTCCCAGGTAGAAGGTCTCAACATCGGCGAACTCATTTCTTAATTGGGAAAAGCTCCTAACCTGTGTAAAAAGAAAAAATTCAAAAGAATTCGTGTGGTGATTTTTTTTCTTTGTGTCATTGATAAGTACAGGGTTAAAGATGTTAAAAACTATTAAGGGTGTAGTTTTATGAATGTTTATAGAAACTAACAAATGTACTGACTTCACGGCCAGCTGAGACAAACGTATTCTATCTGCTACGCCGTCTTAATTGTCATTCCGTTTAATACAATTATGTTTTCTATAGAATAGAGAGGCAAAGGAGCAAGCGGAGCCCTTCTACTACTGTCACGAAGCTAATTACGCACAGACAATATCCAAGAACATACCTCTTGTCCTGTGATTGTGTACATCCGCTTAGCTCCACTCATTTTTAAAACTTGACCTAAATCTTCCAAGACTTCTTCGAATGGTTGAGTTGTTCGCAGATTCAGTAGCACACGACACTGTGAAAAACAATTATAAGGAGGCAAATAATTAAAGTGAACCTTTTGAGATGGGCCAGTAAGGTTCTGGGGTGTCCGTGTTTCATATGTTTACGCGTATGTCATTCATTGTTATGACTATTTAATGGATTTTATCGCGTTTCTCAAGATTTACTTATGGAATGGTACATACTTACTACGGAGATTCTGCTCCATTCCACAAGTAAACCTTGAGAAACGTGATAAATTCCGTTTAATAGTCATAATAACGAGTATTATCTAATAAATATGATTATTTCCGTCCACTGCTCAACATAGGCAGGTATATACAACGGAGTCATAACTGCCAGAGCAGCAGATCCTGCGGCTGCCCAGATGCCTATTGAGGTCGTTCGTCCATCTAGTGGAGTAGTAAGTCCACTCCTAAGTATTCGAAACCGCAATATAATCTAGATCTATAAAAATCTTCAAGATAAATGTATAACTTAAAAGCCAATAATCATTTTCACCCTGAAGCTATTAAGAGCGTGCAATCAAAAGCCAAGGATTTCTCATCGGAACAGTCCCATTATTCGAAATAACAGAACGATTTCACTAAATGCAATTACAACCACTTTGCAGATTGTCGATTCAGATATGAGACTGAAAAATTTCTCATAAATTACTTTTTAAACGTACTTTTTAATGAAGCAAACGGCGTTTTTAATTTCTTAGAATTGCAGTCTTATATACCTGTTCGATTGGAGGTTACGGAATATTTTCTAAACACAAACAGTAGGTAAGTAAGAAATCTGTACTAAATCGTATACTTAATAAGTACTTGAATAAAAAGTTGTGAGTTGTTTGAGATATGTCTGACTTGGGAAAGGAGAAATAAAATGAAGAACATCTAGAATTATAATCGGACCTTGGAAGCAATATACGCCTAAAATATTTGTCAAGACTAATAAAACGAATCCAGAAGTACATATTCATCTTCTGTCTCGCCACATTGTATTACCTGGATGGAATGGTCCATATTGTTGATGATCCTGATGACTCTGCCACTGGTGGACTTGCCACCGCCGCCGCCAGGTGGGGGCGCGTCGGACTCCGCCACGGACTGCTTGCGTGTGCCCGTGCGGGACCAGCCGCTGGTGCCGGTCGCGGTGCCTCCGTACCACATACCGTTCTTCTTCCCGTAGCTCGCCGCCTATGAATATGTATACAAATATGATGAAATACAAAGTGTAGGCCAGTCGTACGTTTAGTTACAGAGCCAGTTCGTCTCGCTATAGACCGGCACCAACCGCGGAGTTACAGTGGCGACTTTAATTTTACGAGTCCTTCACCTACCTCTCGTATATTACTAAAACTGCGCCAAAGAGTTACGGCCGTCAGAACAGCTAGTTTTATGAAGTTGTTTAATTCTATTCCGTTATCTTAAATTTCAAAACAAAATCTGCATGTTTTTTTAAATTACTCTTAGGATTGTGCAGGAATTATTATTATAATGTCAAAATTTTGCAAGTAATTGTTTTCGTATATTTATACGAATGTTAATCATTGTTGTGTCTCTTTAACGGATTTTATCGCGTCTCTTTAGATTTTCTTGTGGAATGAGACAGAATCACCGTCATGAACGAATATGCCAAAATCCTTGTGCTGTCCTGTTATATTATATAAGGTGATTCTTTCTCATTCCACAAGAGAATCTAAAGAAACGCGATAAAATCCGTTAAAGAGACACAACAATGATTTTGTAAGTTTGAATTTTTTTTATAGTATTGGGGGACAAACGAGAAATCGGAGCCCTTTTACGACTGTCGACGCCCATGAACTACTAACGCCGTTGAAAACTAATTACTTGTGCCGGTGCGTTATCCCTATTTTCACCGTCGGGCGGGAGCCCAAATAAGCCACCGGCTACGCACAAAACGCGACACGAAAAGTAACATCTGCGTCACTTTACGGCGGTATCAAGTGAGCGAGGGTAGTACCTCCCCGTTCGTGGTTTAAGTTAGAAATAAAATATTTGTCACTACACCTACACCGGTATGATATATTATGATATACTTGGATAGAAGTATTAACAATGAACATCGATCATACAAAAAAAAAAAACTATATATATCAAATTATATTAAACTAAATGTGCATTTACCATAAATAATCATTTCATTCTTTAAGTTTGGCGTATTTACGAGTGTGCATTTAGTTCCGTTCTTCCGCCCCTGACACCATTCCGCGAGTTACATGACTTAGCAAACATACAATATCGAATGTTATACTCATACTGAGCTCGAAGGTTGCTATGATTTCCTACCTAAACTACCTCATATTACTTTTACTTTGAACATTGCCAATTTATAGACAGACATATTCTTCTACAGAATGTCTTAAGATAGACATATTATTTTATAGATTGCCTTAAGTTTACGCGAATGTTACTCATTACAATAAAACTACTTTTACGGATTTTATCGCGGTTTATTTTTTAATTAACTAGCACGACGTTTCAGAAGGAAAGCAATCAAATTCAGAAAAAATCGTTTTGTAACATACTCTTTTCTTTTGTTTTAGATATATTTTTTGCAGATTGATCTATACATAATAGTCGTATGGACAAGATCGCGACCATACGCGCCATCTATATACTTAACTCCATACGAAATGTTAGTACGTTTATTGTATGGGCTCCCATAAATCCAACGCCTTATAGGTAATTAGTTTATTTTATTTTGTTGCGTTTTTGTTATAGTGGCAACAGAAATACATCATGTATAAAAATTCCAACAGTCTAGCTACACCGGCTCATGAACCGGACGGTCGGACAGACGGACAGCGGAGTCTTAGAAATTTTTCCCTATACGGAATTCTAGAAAATGAGATTAAATCTAAAAAAATGTTAAATATGTAATTTTATAATTTATTTTATTAGCCAATGTGTTGTAGATAACAGCCAATGAATAAATACTTGTAAATATTTTTACTCATTAATATCAAAGTATCAACTTTTCCGAGTGGTATTCGCCGTATATTTAGTAAATTTTCAATTGTCTTAAGGCTTTTGAATGAATGATTGACATTTTAGGCTTGTTCTATTACGAGTACAAAATTGGTAAAAGTAGTAAACAATGTTCAATTAAACTTAAGGGCGTTTAAATTTGAACTCCGCATTGATCTAAATGTTGAATAATCTTTATAAGCTTTAAGACAAAATAGCCTAAAATGGGATTAGCTTTATTTATGCGACTATTTTGTCAATCTATTGGGAGCTGAATTTATTCTTTCTTCATTTTTCGCTTCGAACATTATTCGCTCTTATCAATCTAGAGATATTGACTTGAAACAGAAAAGGTTATTTTTAGTCAATGTATCTTGTCCGAACTTTTGTACGAGGCGGAGACTTGAATCCTTGTGAATTATGTTGCTAAATACGTTCATGTGATTTCAGCAAAATTTCATTATTTCTTTTAGAAAATTAAAGAAATAATGTAGTAAACTAGTCGTTTTAATCCTACATCCTTATTATAAAACGAAGTTCCCAAATGCTGTCTGTATGTGGTTGAATTTCTCATAATAGGATTTCCATGCGGTTACAATTACGTAAAGTTCACCAATGGATAGAGTGATTTCCGAAGAACGTTTTGGTGCATTTGTCCCTGATATGACGGGCGAAGTCGCTAGTATTACTATAAATTACATTCGACAAAAAAACGTGAAGTTTTTATGCAAATGTTGGAGTGCCATTACGCGCGTGAGTAAGTAACGTAAGGCGTATATCGGGTCAACAATTTTACTGTTTTACAAGTGGAATTCATTCATTTACTTCTAATGGATTACTTTTCGTCGTTTTTATGAACAGCGGTACTTTTGACCCAGTTATTTCGCCCCCATTCCGAGCGTTGCGTTTTATAAATGTAAAAAAATCACGGGAAAAATCATGTAAAAATATTTACAAACGAGTTTTATTACATCATAAAAAAGGTCTAATTAAAAATATGTTTTTTTATTTGTGTAGCTCAAGGTTGTTTCACCCTGTTTGATAAACCTCTGAAGGAATGATAAATCATTAAACCCATGGAGTTAGAAAGAGTAATATACTTTAAAAAGGGTCAGTTGATGAAATGTTTTACGGTTCTTTTAAAATATAACCTCTGTCTTTTGATTCAGTACCAATTTGAGATAGATATTAATTTCAGCCTATATACTGGCCCAAATATATTTATAATAATACGACTTTTTACTGGATTTTATCACGCTTCTCATGATTCGTCATCAGCCGGTCGACGTGCACAGTTGGACTCCAACGTAGAGCGCCATTGCTTGGTCTCGGTTTCGAGCCACCTTCATTCTCAAAATTCAAAACTGGAAATTTAGAGAAAGGCGATAAAATCAGTTTAAGGACACATAAATAACATTTAAAAGCCTAAGTTTATTTAAACTTTGGGGTATATACCTGGTGATCATAACTTTTTGTTAATAATTGGTCCGTATAATGATTGCAAAAATTTAAGAGTATAATTTTTTTTTAATAATATTTGTTTAATGTTTCTGCAATAATGCAATACATTATAATGCACTTGCTTCAAATGATTTTTTAACAGATTTGGTATGATAAAATCCATTAAACTAGTGTTATTATAATGTGCGAATGTTATTCGCGCGTAAACCTAAAAAATCATTAAAAAACATCACGTTTTAAATTAATATTTACGTTAGTGATTTCTGAAAAGAAAGATATTGGCCCATGAAATCAATATCTGAAATTCAACTGCAAAAAAAACACACAAAGCATTATTTAAAAAACCCAATAACACCTTTTGTGTGAAACCTGTTGCTAACTTACCAAGTTGTCAGTGATCCTCAAGTTTTCCGCGCTTTTCGCGTAAACCCGAATCCTTATTCGTGATATTTTGAGTTCCAGCTATAACAAGCGTCAAAGAATCACTGAAGGTGGTAAACAACCACACAATGGATTTATTCAGCGGCCTTGGCTGATGGTACTGACCGTATCTCAAGGCCAGCTGTTATTATATGCGTACTGTTTGAATATCTCCAATCTCAGTGACCTTCCAGTGTTTGACGAGCGACTTTTGAGGAGATCCGTTCCTCTTTGGGGATACTCGTTGATTTTTACATAAAATTCGTTCATACAGCACGTGTAGCGTATATGTGTCGCGGACGAGGTCACGTCGGAAATTGCTGCATAGAAAAGTAGACTGCGGTGTTTTGTGGGATTAATATGTTTGTTGTTTTGCTTCCAAAGACTTTGTTTTCGTTAAATACTTTAAATGTTTACCGTCACTTAACAAGTAGCGTACGGTCAAGGCTGTTGAGACTGACATTTCATAAATACTAAAATACGATTTTTAGAGTTTTGAAAACCTACACAGCCGTGCTAACGATGAAGCAATGATTCAAACTATATGGTAAATATTATAAACATGATGTATTTGGTATCATAAACATGTTAAACTTTATTCATCGTTTAAATTTAAAAAGTTTCTAATGAATTTGTAAATTATACTAGCTATATTATTTAGTCTTACTATAACCAGGTACATTTAATATGTTACGATCACTCTATATGTTATACGAGTATATATATGTTGACAACATTTAACACTTTGAAAAACTTTAATCAATTTAAATTTAAAAAATTTCCAATTCATTTCTAGTAGCTGTATTATGCAGACTCTACCATAAATAAATACATTTAAATGAAGAAACAATGATTCACATTACATAGTATCAGAGAAAAAAAAATTGTTAAGGTTTCCACTAATTATCAATTAAAACAATATTATATTGTAATTATTATATTTCATGATACATTATGTATTTAATTGCGTTTCCTTGACACGTGATATGTGATATTATACGCTAATTCGCAATGTATCTACGGAGCACGCTACTTTTAAATATTCATAAGTAAAGTAAAACACGTTTACCAAGAAAAAATATAGTTAAGGGATATTAAATAATAATTGAGTGTAATAACTGTAAGTATACGTTACACGAAGTGCCTTACAGCATGTGAGGTTTTACTACAAAGTGAGTTTATTCAAATTTTTACCGAACTGCTTCTTTTTTACCGAATAAGAATAATATTTTTCAACCGTATAATTAATATATACTCTCGAAAAATATTACTCTTCTTATTGGTGTGTGTGTGTGTGTGTGTGTGTGTGTGTGTGTGTGTGTGTGTGTGTGTGTGTGTGTGTGTGTGTGTGTGTGTGTGTGTGTGTGTGTGTGTGTGTGTGTAATTTGTATAGTTCCTACAACAAACTGAAAAGCTTAACGAATTCTTGAATAATTCGTTACGTGTTAATAAATTAACGACCTCATTTTATTTTATTATCTATATATAGAAAACGAGGAGTCCGTCCGTCAGCTTCACAGGGACATTTTACAAAATCTGACAAAAAATTATCGAATTACAAAAATACAATAATTATACACTTTAATTTCGGCCTCGTAAATATTACACGATTTCGTGACAATAATTTAAAAGTTTTTGCAGTTAAGTTAGTTAGCACTAAAGTTTTAGAAAATGTGATGTTCCCAACTTATGTTATCAGAGATAATGTAGGACTCTAATAGTACAATAATTGTTCAAATCGTTTCAGTGCTTTCGGAGCCGATTTAACAAACTTACATTCTAACAAACAGACAAACAATCAAATGTTTCCTCTGTATAATGTTAGTATATATCAAACAAAGTGAGGTTGTTACATTTGTCTGAACGCGAGTGACACTTAGGGGTACTTCAAAATAAATTTTTAGAAATAGAGTTTTATGTTAAATTCCAAAAACCTATTTCCCATACACCTATATTTATTACGATTACAAATTTAAATTACACATACACTTGTATTGATTTATAGAAACTATCAAAAACTTTAATTCGTATTTGTAAGTCTTCATAATATTTTAATTACTTTTGGTCACTTATTTTTTCTTTAATCACTTTCATATCAAGTAGTGTATATTCATACTGTACTCATGGTGGATTTAAAATTTTTATTCTTATAGTCGCAGTCGAGGCCAAACGAGAAATCGGTCCCTCTTACGACTACCGACACCCATATACATCCGCATTATTGTTTTCATGCAGAGGCGATGCCTTCCTTTCCTCCTCCCCTTCAATAGGCTTCCGGGTACTCACAAACCGTGACAGCTTAGATTTCACTTTAAGGTGGTGTCATGTGAACAAGAGAATCTCCGGCACCTCGTATTTTATTATTGGAGTTATATAATGGTATATCAACTCATTTTGCATGCTTGATTTTTAAACTTTAAAATAAATTGTAATCTAATGCTAGATAATGCCTGTGCAATCTACGTCATGTGTCACTTACTACACGAGCAGGAATATGACTGTGATGGACTCCTCGTCGCTGTCCATTGATTGAGCTGCGACCCAATCGCTAAGTAATCTAATTCTAGAAGTCATGCTATGTCATGGTTCTGTCTGTGCATTCTACGTCATGTGTCACTTACTGGAGGCTCCGGCGTGTACACGGGCAGGGATATGACTGTGAAGGACTCCTCGTCGCTGTCCATTGAGCTGCGAGCTGATGACAGCCAACGTCTTCGGCTTGGGCGCCACACTTTTATTTAGTCTGTTCCCGATTATCTACTAAGCTGGTCTACTAGATATATATACTCTACTATATCCAGACGAAACAATTTCTCAAAAGTTATATATTTTAAATTTGTTGCAACTTGTATTGTATTTTATACTTCTGGAAGTTAATAATATAACCTAGAAAAACCATAGAGAAGGTGAAAATAATGACAATGATTTTAATAGTCCCTAAGTCAATTATATTATAGATTTAGATTGTAGTTCAATATCTACGACTTTAATATATTTCATGATATAAATGTTTTTAATGTACGATTGATGTAGCACAATATTAACAATTTTAATATTTATGAATTTAATCTTAAAGCAAAGGTATTAAAGTTTTAATCTAAAATAAAGGCAATCGAGTGGTTCACCTGTTGGAAAGCGAATATGAACCTATAGATATTTTCGAGACAAAAGGCTTGGTGCCTTCTTGTCTTCGTGTTGTTCGTAATCACAACCTCAATATATGTGATTTCATCGATTAAAAATCCTGCAGTCATCCATTAAAAGTCCTGGGGAGGCAACCGTAACTCTAGAAGAATCTGACCCAGTGGGTCTCTACTAGTCTAGCCGTGTAAAAAGCCGTGTCGCAGGGTCATGGTTCCTTCAACTCCAAAACGTACGTACATCCTTAGTCAATTTTTGAAGTAAAACTTCTTTACGCACACGTGACTTTAGGGATAAGCCGGTGAATGCATGACATAAGCATTACAAAAAATAAACGGACTTTGAGAGGGAGATACAAGTTAGTGAAGATAGAAAGACAGACTTATATTTCGTAAATTATAAGGGGTACTATTAGCGGCAAGCGAGAGCGATGCGAGTACACATTTTCTTTCTCTTTTATACAGTCCCAAAAATCTGTATGTGATAGATTTTCTCAAAATATACTGAACTGAATTTCATACGGTTTTCACCAAAGGACAGAGCGCCTTTTGGGGCATTTTTGAGCCTATAATTTGATTGTTATTCCCGGGCGTAGTCGGGCAGATTGCTAGTCCATAACTAAAGATGTTTGACTTCGGCCGTGTGATCTGCACGCCCGTTTTTTCTTTAATGAGGTAATTGTTTGAAATGTCAGCACCGTTCACAACCTCCAGTCAAGTTCAAGTACCCTCACACTTGTCGCAGAGACTGCACTCGTGACGTCAGCGCTCGGCCCGGCGGTCGGCACATTAGCATATACCTTCAGTGCCCGGGGAGATACATGATTTGCGAGCTAAATTATGGTTTGATTTTCTACGGCCTTGCACATTATTCGCGAAACCTTAACGCGAAGGCCTTTTGAAGTTTCATATTTATATTTCATATATTTTCGTAAAATTAAGTTATCTCTTCCGGACAAACTACAAAGATTTGAATTGAAAGATCCAAAAAACGACTTGATATGATATACGAAAGAGTTCTAGTAAGTAGCATAGATTCTCAACAAAGTCAAAAATTATCAGTTATTCGTTACTTTTAAATAATTGCTCTTATCAATAATTATTTGGTACATAAATTTTAATGATAGGTATAACACCTACGGGGTGGAAGTATTTCGTGAAGAACAGGCATTTTCAGTTAATCGATTGAGAATGCATGTTTGCTCTATTGCTAGTTATAATTTATTTCCTATGAAATCTTGTTATCATATTAAACCCTATTGTAACTTAACAAAGGGATTAATTGTGTTGAAATAGTTTAGTCTAACTTTTTACAATAACTATTTAACCGCTTAATTAACTCAACTAAACACATAAAAAACGCACCAATGTCAACTAAAAGTACAAATCTAATTATAATTATATTCCTTGTATTATATGAAGTGGAGGGGGTTACGGCCCACCGGTCATGATCTCATGATCCTCTCCATGAACCAGACGTTCAAATCGCGCGCGAGCTTCCCCTGCGGTTGGAGTCGGGGAAAGAGGAACCTCTCAGTGCCTTTTTTTTGTTACATACACTCCCGTATTGGGACGTTTTTTTCGTCTACGGGAGAGAGGGGGTCGGTACCTCTTTCGAGACCAAACCTAGTCTCGTCGCTCGGACAAGGATTCGTAGCAATCCGATGACGCTGTACTGGCCTTCTCTTCGCTTACACAGCATAACTTCAGGTTCGAAAAAAACATTTATACGCAAAAAAAATGTTCTCAAACTATTTGCCGACATATAATATTTATATTCGTTTGAATCGTATGATATTTAATATTATTTTTAAGTGTTTCGGTAGACCGCGGCAAGCTGCCATGTTGGGGTTTCATGTGACGTCAATGTAGTAGAACTCAAGGTTTCTAATTTCAATCATATCCCAGCTTGTAACGTCCTACATTATATGTCAAGTCTTACGATCATACATAAGCACTGTACTGTGTAGTAAGGAAAAACACAGTCCTCTGGTTCTTGCATGCTTGAACAGTTTTCTTTTTTTATAGTATCGTTTGCCACGAGCAAACAATCAATTGGAGTCTTTAGACGACTAGCCATGAACATCCGCACAATTACGCCGATGCATGGCCCTCCTACCCCCCTCCATCATTGGGCCACCGGCTACTTACAAACTCCAAGAAACACAATACCAAAGGTACCATTTTACGGCGGTGTCATTGGACATGGGAGCGAGAGGCACCTCTCCGATTGTGTCGGCCCAATTCAGATACAATTTACCACGACTTTAACTCTCACTAAAAACCTCTCCACAATCGTGACACAGCGATTCTGTAATATATTTTACAAAAGTACACTATGGTGGTTACGTAGCCTTAGATCGTTCTTACAATATACTATAAGTCACAGGTAACCTTGATTTTGCAATTATGAAAGTCTACGAGAATGTGTGTTTTATTTACGCTACTGAAGTTAAATTGTTTATTAGCTTTTTGCTGTTTTTTCTATTTTATATAAATTCAAAGTCTTCATAGATGCAAAAGTATATAATTTGCTCCAGAAGTCAACTTGAATTTTACTTAGTATTAATCCGCTTGAGTAGTCTACTCAAATATGTATTTAGTTACAAGATTGCGTTATGTATATAAGGAATTATATTTGTTTGTTTCATGTATATGCCTTATATATGGTATGACCTCCCGCTGGCTCAGTTGGTAACGTGGCGGCTAGTCCGCGTGTTACGCCAGATCGCGGGTTCGAATCCCGCTAGGTCATGGATGTTTATATATATATGTGTGTGTATGTGTGTGTGTGTGTTTGTGTGTATTTCTATAGTAGAAATCTTAAATATTCAATTATTTTTTTATTTATAAAAAAAATTAAATATACTTGCGTTGTCTAGTACCTGTAATAGAAGTCCTTACGATACTTACGACAAGGATAGGCTCACGGGGTGTCATAAGTCCACAGATATTATTCTTATTATTATTATTATTATATATCATTTTTTATTGTAGCTGTAAATGGACAGTTATCTAATACGATTGTTTATGTAAGCATACAAAAAAATGTTTATATTCAATTATATATATATATATATATATATATATAAAAATATCTTTCGTCTTGTCTTTTATGTTAGATTAAAATCTATATCTGTGCCAAATGTCTACCAAGTATATTCAATAGTTTTTGCATGAAAGAATAACATATAATATTACACATATGTATATACATATATATATATATATATATATATATATATATATATATGAAACATTTACTGGTGAAGCGTATATGTTTCTCGATTGGCCGAGTGTGTTGCGAGCATTAGTTACAGGGTTGTCAACGGCGAGAAACGAGACCGTCACGCGATCATTTGTCACGTAAGCGGCACATGTATATACAATAAATAGTATTATTTATGTCCGTTACATAACAAGCACAGGGGGAAAATATAAACGTAGATATATGCTTAGATTAGAAAAGTGACATTTACTTAGAATGAATATTATAAAAACAATTGAATACACTAACAAGGTAAATAATAAATTTGTTAATTTATTGATTTCTTACTTTGAAAAGCATTACAATATTTAATATAAATATAACTTAAATCAAAATATATTGTTTATACTATTTCCACAAATTTATTTATATAAAATACGTCATATAAATATACTCAGTGATAATAATAATAATTTAATAAGCGACCGTACCAAATTCATGGAGAATTTTAAGAAAGTTTATGGGCAAGGACCATGAAATCTAAATTCATATAGGAATAGTTTAAGTACTTGGCGTAAGCCCGTGCTTGTAATATAATTCGTACCTCTCTAGAAAAGTGAAAATAAATTTTCTAAAAGTAATAATAATAATAATAATAATAATAACGCCTTGTCCACATTCATAAAGCTTTTCCTACAAACGCGCCGGTTTCGGAGACTCTTGACACAATGGTATGACAGTGTTGTTATGTCCCAGTACCTATATTCTTCCACATTCGTATTATATACACGAGTATGTTTTGTTAACCTTTCATCTGCCACTCTTTCTATATGTTCGTATCAATAGAAATTCTCATTTTTTATACGTAAAATGACATATATACATTTTCATTAACTATTTAATTGGGTTGTAATAGTTTGAAATTGTGTTTAAAATATTTAAAAAAATCCCTCCAAGATGCTTAGTGGCTCAGCCAGTATCCTGTGTCCACTACTAAGCTATTCATGAGCAAAACACGATTATGTAGGCATTATGTTCGTATTCTACAAGCAATTGATGATTATGACAATGTCAAATCTCTTGTAACACAAATGATAAATTTATAATTCTCTAATAATGTTCTTAAAACTGAAATTTGTGTGGCATATAAAGTCACATAAAATGTATAGTTTTCGAAAGCATATAAAATATTTTTTAAATTAATGCTGAGACCTAATCTTTTTTACTCACGAATATCTAAGAGGTGTAGTAATTAAAATAGGAATATTAAATGCACTTATCACATTCACGACACGATAACAAGTGAAATATAAGATACAACAGATACGTCGTGGTACCAACACGCCATATAAAGCACTAGACCCCACTACAACAGCTGATAAATCCGCACTAACAAAACAAAGTCGTCAACTCACAAAAACAAAACGACTGAACCGCTACATGCTAGCAAAGGAAATATACTTTAAATGGTTTGTTTAAGGTATAGAATTGGGAGCGCTTGCTTCGCGTATGGCACCGTTGCGAATAGAGAGTGTTTTAGATTCGAAAACGTTAGCGCGGAAAGGGGCTAAACCTCAAGGTCAGCCCCGTTACACCACGCAACCCTAGCGGTATACAGCGCTAAGCCGATACACATCGGGACCTACGAGAACACAATTAAAACCCTTACAGAGGTCTCACGATATAATTATGAGTAAGAAAACTATTTCAGCAGCGACACGCAGGTGAGGATAAAAAATGGGCTAAGGTCAGAAAACCTTGGGCCATTTGTGTGCTTAACACCACTCATATCACATGGAAATCAAACTTACAAACAATTATAACAAAATTGTAGCTGTGAATGTTGGCGAACAATTTGAAACAACCATGATGAAATGTAATTTATTATGTCAAGTTATTACATTTCAATACAACTATTATATTTTAAACTTATTTTATTTTACTTGCCACGCTAGGTATGGTGCCCTACTAAGTTTTTACATAGCACTTGTACCTTATAAGTCATAAGTACGTAAAGTAACAACTTAAAAGTTCTCCAAGTAACTTTACTCACGTATGGAATAATACACAATTTTCATATAATTTAGAAACATATAAGTGTTTTAACATAATTATTCTTGTATTGTGCTAAAATAATTTATGTACTTTAAATAAGAGTCCTGTCACGTATGTCATTTAGAGGACGACTTTCAGTATTTCATTTTCTAGATTATAGAAGAGATTATAGAAGAGATTATAGAAGAGATTTTTCAAAATCTACATGTATCTGATCATTGATCTTACGCGACATTTACATATCTCGATCATTACATTGATTTGAGTTCATCACGTATACCAGTTTTCGACAGCGATTCCGTGAGTATTGATTTTTAAGTATATTTTAAATAAATAAAAATATATGAAATTTGCATTGATTATATATCTGTGAAAACTTAATTAAATTATATTTAATAATTTTACGTATCAATAAACACACGCAACACAAAGGGATACATGCAGACAGATGAAACAGAAAATTAAATAATATATATAATTGTATAATCATTTAACACATCATATAGTCCAGAGCCTGGAAAAGCTAGTCGTATGTTATCTTCTTAAATATCTGTTATGTACATACACTTTGTTACAGACTCTTTTTATTTTTTTTGTATGGGCTCTGCCCACCACTCGTTGCCACCGCTGCTACTCCTGTCCAGGTATAATCGACAGCGGCAATCACTTTGATAAGATCTCAGGCACCGAGGGAAAAACGAAAACAGTCTTGGGACTCGCAGTGAATTTAATCAGCAGAAAATATGAGGAGTAGGAAGTCAATCAATTTCCTTCCCTAGTCAAAGCAGGAGACGGTACAAGGTTGCAATGCCTTATACAAGACATGAAAAAAGAGAGGGCAACGAAGTTAATCCCACCTGCACCACGGAGATATAGATAAATGATAAGCATATATTGACAATGCCTTGTGATGTTTAATTTGTTATTGTTATGATTGACCTGTAACGTTATTATAGTTTCTATAGAAAGTGTCATTACTGCATTGCACTCACATTTGGCCGGCACGACCGTTGCCCTCGCATACATAATACCGGTGCTGGGCGAGGGCGCGGCGGTCTCTTCAATGACCCCTTGTACTATAAAAACTTGATTACTTACTTACTAAATACTAATATAGAGTTCATATTACGTGTGACCTTTAATGCAAGAGGTTTGACCTAATTCGGCCAGTCTCGCTTATAGTCGGCGATCGTCCGCGACTCCGCCCAAACATTGTCTGCAATATGCTCTCTGCGAATGACTCAAAAATTGTTCTTTATTGTTAGGGTTGTCACTTATAAAAAATTATTCAAACAAAAATTCTCAATGTACATTCATACATTACAAATATCCATACACCCGCAAACGCAATTTCCAAACCTTCGCATCTATCTGTCCATACATATTAAAAAAATGACGTCCCCAAAAGCTATCCGACTGTATGTGATTGATATTCTTGAAATTTACTAAACGGTTTTTCTCATGCGGTTTTCACTCATGTATTCGCGAGGAAGGTTTAAGTAAGGTGAATTTATTTTTAGGCAGATCGCTTGCATAATAATAATTTCAGTAAGATGTGCTACGACGTCTGTGCTAATAATATAAGGCTGAATAGTTTGCATGAGTGCACTTATCTCAGGAACTACTAGCCCGAATTGGAAAATTCTTTTAGCATTGTATAGTCCATTTATCGGGAAATACTGCAGGCCATGTACCATGGTGCTACTACTAATAGGACCGGGGTTAGACTGGGGAAATCGCAGGGTGCGACTAAACGTGTAATAATACAAGTGCTACAATTGTTACGTGAACTTCCTCTTAAAAAGATTAGCTTAAAATTGGTTCCACATAAAACGGTTTTTGTATAATAAATTGTACGCAGTTAAGTAGTCATTAGGGTGCCGCATTATTGTATTACCGATAGCAAGAATGAGATACTGGCCGCCATTTTCGTGACGCGGCACTTACTGGAAGAAACTAACCAGCAGAGGCATGTTATAAACCAAATATATTTTTACATCACTCTGCAGAACCCATATCTATAAAAAAATTTTGTTTGTCCTTTACGACCTTTGAAATGATTGGAGATCGAGCATTATAATAGTGGAGTAAAACAAAGCCTTTATTTTTTTTCTTTCAAAGTTTGGACGTAAAAGCGATAATAGCGTAGCGACACACGTCGTCAAGCTTGCATTTTTTTCTTGACAATGGACCAGATATGATGACTTCCCGCAAAGGCCTTATCGTGGAGGTGAGGCTCAGTAGCCTGGAGTGAACCGAGACATCTTGCGCGAAGCGAATTGAACCGAAGGGGCTGCTCTATGTACCTCTCTTACTAGAAGAGGGGTCGAGAGGAGAAGGTGCTTTTTCGCACGGGGCAAGGAGCGAGGATAAGAAATACACTCCATTGCACTGTCCCAAAACTGGCGAATGTGTCCTGCGATTTTGGGGCAACCCCTCAGAGCAGGTGGTATTGTTCCTTTAAGGGACTGACTAGCCTACGAGGTGCCCTGATGATTTGCAGTTCCGGGGCACCTTAACAATGGCGGCAGTGATGGCACCCACAGGTGTTTAGTGTTATTTCACCCCCGAGTGCTAAATCCAACATACGACATCATTCGTAAATGGATTCCCCTGCGTCTATAAAAAAGTTGTGACGACGTCTTGTAGTGGATGATCCGAGACGGGTGGGAATACCAGGAGATTTGACGGATATTTCGTAAAAGATCTACCTTCCACCTACTATCTACCCTACCTGAAGGGAAGGGGGCGGGAGTGACATGCCTAAAAAGCTGCCTAATCTGAGTGACGCTCTTACTTAGTGCTGTTAGAACACATTACTACAAATAAATGCTACATTATCTAAATATGTGCAACGATATAATATGATACAAGTGCTACAATTACTACGTGTGCTACGCTGCTACAACACTCGTAGACTGGCGTAGCGCAGCGTGGCGAGTGTGAAATTACATTTACACGAGTGTAAATTCGTTTTAATATCAGATTCAAGGAATAAATATCGCTATGAACGGAGCGAAAAATATCGCGTGATCACATCGGCGATTGCTTAATGTAAAAAATAACAAAATGTAACGCTCCAAGTATGACCAACTCAGTTTACTCGCTATGCATAAAATAATGATAAGCTCACGACCATTTGATCATGAGCTAATCATTATGGTATATACAGTGATTAGATCATCATTCGATAATAACAATGATTTTGTAAGGTGCATGCTGCAATGCAACCGAATTAACCTGGCACAACCATGGTGAGACCTTTCCTCGTGCACTTAATAACGTCTTGAGGCGAAAGCTATTTTGAGCGGCTTGATTTGCATTTTCGTTGGCTTACTTGAAAGGAAAGAGGTATATCTATAAGAATAAAAATAATAATAGTTTATGAATAAGAAATAAGCAAATATACAAACGTTTTGCTGAAGTTCCTTTGAAGTATATACAACTTGTGCCAGGAGCTTCCACTCCTCCATAGCAAAACAAGTGTTTTTTTACAGAATTATAATATATATTTATTTTCCCCTCCATTGAATTAATGGAAACTCTCAAGCCGCACAAAACTTAACTGCATAGCTGTTACTTTGCAGCAGTATCATGGAAGGAAGATCTACCCCTGCGGTTGCGCCGGCCAAATTTGGCTGCAATAAAGCTTAGCAGTAATTTTCACAGAATGTATGTATACAATCAAGCAGTTATAAATAGTTGTATGTCATAGTAATATGTAGTGCAATGCTGCATGGTAGCGGAATTGGGCCACCACGTCCGATGAGATATCTCTTGGTTACACGTTATAGCGTAAAGTGACTTCTTCAATGTCTCGTTTCGTGCGATTTGTGAGTAGCCGGTTGCCCATTGGAGGATAGGTGGGCAACGCATCAGCATATTAATGGTGCAAATGCTCGTGGGCGCCAGAAGTTGTAAAAAGACTCTGATTGCTCGTTTGCCCCTCCCCCTTTACTATAAGAAAGCTAAGTAATTCGCACATAATGGCAGACTAACTTAGACATAATTTAAATACACTTTAAATAACTTCTATACACTAAAACCTCAAAATAACGCGCCACGTTTTAAAAACCCTCATTAGAACTGTGCATCGGCCCCAAGGCGTATTATAAAAAGTTTGTTTACTCCATTTATTACAGAGTGAAAGATTATACGTCAAGTTAATACGCGTAGAATTGTTGCCTTCATGCATACTAAGTGCAAGGTAGTGCAATGCCCTCGCGGCGTGTCGTTGCCAACTTCGCTATGTAACATTTACTACATAGAGAAGCGTTTGCGATGCATTTCCATAAACTAGTTGTTTTGTCGGATAAATTTCAATTATACATTGCAACTCTATTGCTCATGAACAAAATGAAAAATGGAAGTTGGCCGATGGTGAAATTATGTGTCATATGTAATTTTAATGCAAACTCATAAAAATGTAAGAGAAATAAGTTTTTCAAAAGCATAAGTTGGTTTGGCCTATTTAAAAAAATGTTGACGACCGATTCTTATCCTTTTTTATAGACATTTTTTTAAAGTACAAGGGGACAAAAAAGAAATCAGCGCCTTTTGACGGCTTCCGACACCATAAACATCCGCATTATTGTCATGCAGATGCGTTGCCCTGCTTTCCTCCGCCTCATATCCACCCCCACCCAACTTCCAATAGAACAGATCTACCATATTTACATATATACGTAAAGATGATTGAGTTTATCTTAATATTGATTAAATTATAAACCACTATCCACCAAAGTTTGTATTTTTAGAGCCTAGTTGTAATTTTAATACATAAGCAGTAACATTGTTAAGTCTCATCAAAATCTGTCCAGTAGTTTTGGCGTAATTGGGTAAAAGACATCCACCCAATCGTTCGCATTTATAATATTATTAAGATATACCAATATGTAATATTCTCATTATACAAAATGACTATGTTAGCTTTTTCAGCATTGCGAATAATTTATACGAAATATTTTTACATTATACTTAATATGATTTACGTTTTCATATGTGGTTAGTTTTAACAAAAATTTTTAATAATAAAACTAAGTAAAACAGTTACAATCACTTTTTGGCACTTTAGTCAAGCTCTATGCATAATAAATGACATATTAGCCTGGCAACCAAGTCCTTCTTATTATTTGTATAATTTCCTGAATGTAACCGAACTCGTATATGAAATTATGGCAATTAGCGAGTTAACAGTATACCAACAATTGGTATAATCAAAATGTAAATGACGGAGACGGTGCGTGGCTTATCCTTCGACCTACATCTTGCACAAGGACGTGACCTCGTGGTGTTGGTGGTGAAATCACCCCCCACACATACACGACTGTCAGGTGTTCAAAATGCTATTCAAACATTAACGAGGTACATACGGGTACAACACGTAATATCCTGCTGCTATTATAGAAAAATAAGAGAACGCATTATTTAGAAACAGAATGAGCTAAGAATGAATTATTTCTTCTTAAGGATTATTTTACTGTACTTAGCTGAGAATGATAGCTGACAGACTTAACAGTTGCTACCGTTAACACTTGGAAAGCCTCCACTGCTCCCTAAGGAATTATTTACAACGTATACTAATATACATATGTACCTGTTAGCTTACCTACACGTGAATGTTCTCGGACATTATTTGAAAATGTTGCAGAGTCTGATAAATTACGTGCCGAACATTCGTGAAACACAAAATAAAATACATTTTGTTATCTATCGAAATATTACTCAAATTAATATAATCATATTAGGTAACACATTATATTACCAGCAAGAGGATAAATTTAAAAGGTCTTTATTGACCATTCAAAACTAGGTTATTGTATTATGGGTTAAACATTGCGTGGCACGCTCGAATTACTTGTAATTATATAAAATAACTGGACATTTGAGTTTTCTTCTTTTTCTTAAGAATGAAACAAAAACTCACCTTAAATGTTTTGTAAGATGAGACTACGTATGAGGCGCCATCTTCCAGCTCCTCCAGTCTGTATTTCCTGTCTCCGTCCATTCCGAAGATAAACCTCGCTCCTCTCGGCAACTCCAGTCTCTCCGACAATCTATCAAGCAAAGCGTCCATGGAAACCAAATCCCTGCCCAATTTGAATCTAAATTCAACGCCGGGATGGAACGGATCACCATTTCTGTAAAAAACGACTCTCCTCGCTTTCCAATAATTCAGGTTGGCGTATCGACTGGTAGGTTCCGCTCTTACGGGTCTGGCGATATTGGTTTCGGAGCCTTCTGACGCATCGTCCGGACGGTGTTGCGGTGAGGCTGGGCGGGACGGTCGCCAGTCCGGTTCCTTCTCATCGTCGGAAGGCGGATGCGGCTCCGGCTCGACATGGGGCGTCTCAGGCGCCGGGGCGGCTTCCGGCGCGGCCTGTGAACGTACACGAGGCTGCAGTAGTGACTTACTTGGCACTCGACGCGACATGACGCATGAAGTTTCCGCACGCGACTGGACAAGGCGCGGACCGCTTCGGCCAATTTATCAACTAATAGATACTACGCAGCCATGCTTAGATTTCATTCATGATAATATTACTTATTACCTAGGTATACATACCCATTTAGATATGCTACGCTGTTTATTAATTAACTGTTGAATGCGTCCGTGTTTAATACAAAATATTTTAATAGTTCATAATCTATTTTTTTTTTCTAGTCATACATACTACATATCTGATTCGTCCGTAACACGTTTATAATAATTAAATACATTTTATATACATTAAAGAGGACATTTGTCTTAAATTGCACTTAATCGTCAGAAATAATAGATATTATTGAAAGTATTTACACTGACAAAAAGCTTTAAGAAATAATGTATGTAATATCTCCTTTCTATCATCAGATAAGGTTACGCGTGTAATGTCTTTATCGTGACACTAAATGACCTGAGTCACGATTATGACCCTAGCGCTATTCACTAGAGTAACTACAGTGAGTCTGAGGTTCATGTCGGTATATTATTATGACTGACTGACCCGTGGTTTAATTGTTAGCATGTTCAGTTACAGTGGTGAGATCTGGGTTCGAGTTCCGGGTCGGAGCAAAGTGTTATTGGGATTATTCAATTTCTAATAACAGTTCGAAGTCAGTAAGGAAGGACGTTAACCGTCGGTCCTGCGCCTGATTTCTCTCCGGTCGAGTCTCACTGCCGTCCCCACGGGATACGAGTATGAGAGAAGAGAGAGTGCACTTGTGCCTGCACACATGCTAGAGTATTATAATATGTCCTGTGTAGTTGGCTACTGTCTATAGAGAACGTAGGCGTAGCTGAAGTCCGGATATGATGGATGAAATAAATGGATAACATTCTAATTCATATTTGAATTAAAAGTCATAGTATCTTACGGGATATCAACTTAACTCAAGTTCATTTTCCTTTATAGTAATTAGTAGATATGAATTAAAGTTACTTTTGAGTATCGTTATGTATTTAGTAGATATGAATTAAATTTACTTTTGAGTACCGTTATGTATTTAGTAGATATGAATTAAATTAACTTTTGAGCACCGTTTAGTATTTAGTGATATGAATTAAATTTACTTTTGAGTACTGTTATTTATTTAGTAGATATGAATTAAATTTACTTTTGAGTATCGTTATGTATTTAGTAGATATGAATTAAATTTACTTTTGAGTACCGTTATGTATTTAGTAGATATGAATTAAAGTTACTTTTGAGTACCGTTATGTATTTCGGTGATTTTATAAGTACATGTACATTTAATAATAATATTTTTCTTAAATTTATTCTGATACTCGAAGATATTTTGTGCTACATTAACTGTGTTATGTTAGAGAACGAAATAGGAAAGTTCTGTTACGTGAACATGTATGTAATGAAAGTTCATTCACACCTATGTGGCGTATCACGATAAGGTTTAAGGTTGTATAGAGTCGTTCTACGATGTTCATACAACTTTCAAATTTTAAGGAAATCCTGGATAGGCATTGGAAACCATATCTCAATTTACATATGTCTCAGCAGAGTGATTTCTGGGACATAATACGTACAAAGCTACTCATAGGAACAATATCCCTAGGGACACCATCCAACGGGAATAGGATCAATATTTATAATATTAAATTATATATAACTATTTAATTATATAATATTTCTATTAAACTAAATAAGTATTGATGATATTAATAATTTTAAAATTAAGAACAAGCTGCACGTAAACACTTGAATAAATAAATAAATAAAATTTATATACTTTTCCACAAATAATTTATTTTCACACGAATTTCCTACAAGCAGTGACAATACATTCAATCAACTAAATATTCTGAAATAGGATCTATTTTGATTATTTGTAATGGTTAAACGACGAGCAACAATTATACATATCTGATAAATCTATATAAGTAATGAGTAAGTTTGAAAGTGTACGGCTCTATATTTATTTATAGGAGCTTGTATATTAATTTTATGTTTACGTTGTATCCTACACAAACGTACCAATTCTATTTTCTATTATAACATTATTCTCTAAAAATATTTTCTATTGCATATAAATATATATATATATATTAAATTATGTTATTATAAAAACTAGTTTTATTATAAAAACAGAGACATTTTCAAAATTACACAGTTTCCTGATGAGGCAGAGATTTTTTTTTTCAATATTTTATATTAATTATTTGTTCTCGTAAGCTACGCTTTCCTAGCTGACACCTTGTCCAGGTTGTTTAATATATTTCTCATCTATATATAAAAATCTTTCTTACCTGAGATGCAACAGCTTCTCCGTTGTTCATATTTCAAAATTATGCAAAGACCGACGACCCCACGGAATAGAAAACTCAATTGTTAAAATGTTTTCAAATGTAAAGCAATAAATCACTTAGCTAAGTATTTAGTAAGCGACGACAAGTTAGCTAAGTGACATTCGTAATGGGTACTAAAAGTTTTCATTTGAATACAGATGTATAGTCGTCCGGTTATGTTTTGTGAACGGGTACGAGTGACCGCTCGCAATGGCGGCGTAAGGGGTGCGCGGCCAGCGCTCCCGTGTCCTCCATACCGGTAAGCCTTTCATATGACCATAGATTTTAATGTTCTCATTCCAAATGGACCTACATTTGAAATTGGAACATTTGAATCTCGCACCTAATTTATGGCCGTTTTTATACGTTCGCGTTTTTGTATCCAGCTGTGAATTAATTAGGCTGATGATTAAAGGTCCTTAATAGATTTAATAGTTTGTTTTTTATTTATTACTTTGAAAACCTCTTAAGAATTGAGTCTTGCAGTTTAATTTGTAACGTTAAATTTATTTGTTTAACTGTGAACAGGGTTAAGAATGTTAGCATACCTCATACTATTATATTCATATTTAGGTAGAGGTAGTGCCATGCTGCATAGGAGGAGGTAGTGCCATGCATGGTGCATGACACTACATCCTCCAATGCAACGGAATTGGACCGGCACGGCCGGGGAGGTACCTCTCGCTTACACAATACCGCCACAAGGTGACATCTTCAGTGTCGCGTTTCGTGCGGTTTGTGAGTAGCCGGTGGTCCATTGGGGAAGGGAGAAGGGCAACGCATCGGCATAGTAATTATGTGGATATTCATCGTACAAAGGCTCCGATTGCTCGTTTGCCCACCTATTCTATATAAACAAACTATCAACGTTATCCCCCGATCAACAGTCGCATATGACGCGAGTGTTAGTTGTGACATTTTTTGTACATTTTACTGATAACGTAGCCACGATTATTTTTTATATATTAATGAATATCTCATTAATATATAAAAATACTTTCAACACCGATATTCTGTGCCACCCTTGGGGGTGGAAAAGAAGACAAATATGACAAGAAAGTAAAATATAATACACAGTAACAGCTCAGAAAAGTAATTGACAAAAATAAATAGCATTGTTGAATACACTACTTTTATATATATATATATACAAATATATACAAATATTGACATATACGCAATACAAAGGGATCTAAAATAGCATAGTTCAGTCATCGTGTATCATATATTATTATCATTCATGTACATCTACTGCAATAGTTTTTCACGATAGAGGTGGAGGATTAAGTCACCCATTGACAATAATTCCTGTCATCTTGCCTTCGTCTCCATCCTATCCATCAAAACGTAATAAATAGGACATAATACGCATGTCAATAAAAGGGAACTCTTAAGATTAGTGAGTATATTATGTAAGATTAGTGGGGCGGAAATTTTGCGATTATTCAACAAGTTTTTAAATCTTCGGAAGTAATTACGAAACCTATGAAACATTTTATCAATTTTTATTTTTTGATATAAATAGTGCGTTAGTTCAGTTCATAGTTGTATGTCCATAACAAATTTCTTTAATATCTTTTTACTCCTTTAATTTTTTGCACATCTACAGACGGGGCACTTCAAAATGAGATAATAACCGATGTGCTATGCGCAACTATAATCTCGTAATGGCTTGGACAAGAATAAGCTTACGCTATTTGTTTAAATGATATTAATTTTAATTACAGGACTTAAAATTGCTACAATATGGTCCTGCTAACATAACGCACACTAACGCTAACATTAGAAAGGCGCATAAATATAAACCTCGATTTTTGCTTTAGACCTTGTTAAGTTGTTAGCAATTATGAATAAAATTACCTGTTCTAAAACTTAATAATGACTATTAAAGATTTAAATAGCGAACATTTTTAGGGTTCTGCATGTGAAATAACAAGTTATTTCCGTATTTTTCTTTTTGGAAATACTCGAAGCTTAATCGTGTGGTTCATTCGAAATTGTTGGTACCCACTAACTATTACATTTCACTGCACGTATTATATTTACATACTATATTTCAAAAGTAACATAATTAGGATATCTATGTTTATTATTCAGACTAAAGATTACTTTTTTTATTTTTATTTTGATTACAATAAATCATTATTATTGTATAGTTGGCGGGTGTCCTCAGAGTATTACATACTATATTTACATACTAAATTTCAACAGTAACATAATTAGAATATCTATCTTTATTATTCAGAATAAAAACTTCTTTTTTATTTTTATTTTGATTACAATAAATTATTATTATTGTATAGTTGGCGGGTGTCCTCAGAGTATTACATACTATATGTCAACAGTAACATAATTAGAATATCTATGTTTATTATTCAGAATAAAAACTTCTTTTTTTATTTTTATTTTGATTACAATAAATTATTATTATTGTATAGTTGGCGGGTGTCCTCAGAGTATTACATACTATATTTCTACAGTAACATAATTAGGATATCTATGTTTATTATTCAGAATAAAAACTTCTTTTTTTATTTTTATTTTGATTACAATAAATTATTATTATTGTATAGTTGGCGGGTGTCCTCAGAGTAACGAGCTGGACGAATCCCTTGTAGCGTTAGATTAGTCTGGGCCATACATATGAGGATCCGGCCCGTCGCCGAGGTGATCTTGTTGCTAATAGATCCAAGTTCGATAGATAATAGGTTATAATAATAATATAGCTGTGTACTTATCACACCACGATAGCCTAGTGCTATAATAAGTACCGTAAGGACTTGTCTTACAGGATAGCGGAAATATATTTAAATGTTTCTATATATTTAAGAAACCTTATATATTTAAGATTTTTATTATATAAATACATAGAATACATCTATAAACAACCAGGAACTAGGCGGGATCCTGTAACTTCTACCTGCGACTAACTGCCGCGTTACAAGCCGAGTCAGCCGGGCGTCAAAATAGATTCAGAATAAAGTCAAATAAATAGGGGTTAGCTCTTCCTCCCAAGGAGTATATGGGCTACCGTGTGGTTTAGTGGGTTATTCAGTCTTCACACTGAGTTGGGGCACCATCCAGGGTGTGCCGATGTGGCATGCGGCAAAAGCTATCCCCGTGTGATTTTTTATATAAGATGCATTTTTTGTAAGATGATACATAAGAAATATAATTTTAAGTAAATTGATACATAAGAGAGTGCACAGTCACAATCAATGATAAGCAGTGAATATATTGGAATTAAAAACATCCAAATTTGAATGGACGATTATATATTACATAAGTAGATTATATACTTATAGTAAATAAGTATATAATCTACTTATGAAAAACCAAACGTAACAACAGTCAAGGCTGCCAGTACAATACAGTAATAATAATAAAGTTAATTTCATTCACAATGGTACACATGCAACGTTATGTGTTGCCACTGTGAGCAACGGAGTGTGTTCTAAGTAAACCCATATTACAGGACCTCGAACAGTGTACAGTAAGTTTGCATCAATCGGAACAACTTAATAATTATAAATATCAGGATAATTTTTCCCTGATGAATCCAACGTTTTTTTATAGTATAGGGGGCAGATGATTAATATTATCCTTTTTTACGACAAGCGACACCTTTGAACATCGGCATAATTACAACACTGACGCGTTGCTGTATTTTCCACCTCTCCCCTTATGGGCCAACCGAAACTCACATAGAAGAAGAAACGTGACAGCATCTGTGTCACTTTACGGTGGTACCGTGTAAGCGGATAACGCATGGTCATGTCAGCCTAATTCGTCGGCAAAGCTGCAATGCACTACCGTTTGATGCAATTGATAATTGGAGAAGACTTAGGCGTTGCAGTATTTACATCCAAAAAATTACGCATTGTCATCGATAAACGCGTTTGTGTTTTACCTACAAAAGTAAAACCGTTTAATATGCGAGATTGATGTAAAAATTGCGTTTCGTAAATCGAGTTAGCTTTGCTAACTGATTACACTGCTCCGCTGCACCTGCGAACAATATAAATTAATTTAAAAAATGGTGAAAAATTTGTGAGTAAGTGAAGTATGACCATTGATATTATCTAACAATTCAAACGTTTGTAACATTTCAGTTCTCACGTTTTAGTTATGATATATAAATTCTGTGATGTAAATCGGCCCTTAGAAAATGAATTTAAAATAAACACAGGATCTCACAAGAATTAATCAATGCGACTCGAGACTTGGTATTTAAACGCTTCAAGTGTTACATGTGCACAGTGAAACGCAATTACACGGTCATTTTATACTATTTCATATTAACTATGTGCCGCGGGTCGCGATTATGCACATTTTATATAGCAATTTGCATAAAGATTTACTGTAGCACGATATGTATTCACAATTAAATAACTTCGAATTATTCTTAGCATATTAACTGATAGACTATAGTCTATCGGTATATAATATATAGTATATAATATAATATATCTATCACTTATACTCCTTAATATTTGAACGCTCAACATAAATTTCAATTAAGTGAGGATTATTTTAGTCAAATATCGATGAAATTAATATTGATGTGCTAGAACAAGCATTACAACTGGTCTTACTTTTGAAGACATGAGCGTATAAAAAACATATCACTTACATTATCACTTTTACAATCAAGTTTAAACCTCATACGTAATTTCGTCTTGCAGTTTAGGAAACAAAGTGTGTTGATAATAATAATAATAATAATATAACCATTATTGTGGACTTATCACACCACGTTAGTCTAGCCCTGTGGTAACTATCGTAAGGCCGTGTGTTACAGGTACTATACAACGGAAATGTGAAATGGACAAATGAAATTTAATATTTTTATAAATTTAACAATTTTTATATATTTAAAGTTTCTATTATGGGATTGCATCTAATACATAGACCAAGGCGGGATAATGCCCCGCGACCTCTGGCGTAACACGCGGACTAACCGTCATGTTACCAGCTGAGCCGGCCGGCCGTCAAGTACGCTACTTCTACCATAATAAACTCTCATTTAATACCTTTTGACAAAGAATACGATTTCCTTTATTATCCACTGGGACACCTAGCGGCTACGCCTCGTAGCGTTTCGTAGGTCACTTAGTAGTTACTATGATTCACTACCACAAATAATTTATGATTTCATGTTAAGTACACATCAGTCATAATTATTTTTAATTTTCAATTAAATATTAATTATAAAAGGTGTGTAAATTAAAAGATTCTTCATTCGATAAGAGCCTACACAGTAGGTAGTGCTTAAAAATACGATAACAACCTAGTGGAGAAAATATATGCTTTAGACCATAAGCACAGGAGTATAAGGTATATTTTCATGTGTAACTATGTAAATAGTAGTGACAAGCACTGAGTGACACTGTCATAATAATTGCGCATCCATTTCCGATTGGCTGACGCGTACATATGTATGGGCGCCGCCCAACATGGCACGCCTCTAGATGAGATCGTCGCGTAGCAGCGGATTTTGTTGATAGCCTGTAGCTAGCTTTGTAATAGGCATAACTCAGTAAATAAGTAACTACCTAAAATAGTGATAGCCCAGAGATCGAAATTCGATCATAATTTTAAAGAAATCATTGGACTTCAAATACAGCTTGACTGTAAAACATTTTTATATGTATAAAAGGAAATGTCGTACGTCATAATATGTTAGACTGTGTCACAATTTGTGCATTACAGAAGTATTAATATGTTGTGCATACCGAAGTTCCGTGTACCGTAACTTTCTCTTTAATTACAATGATAAAATGCAGCGTTCTGCACTTCTCCCACATATAAGCTTATAAGTGTGCCACATTTCATACTACTCCGCGCAATTTTCGTAAAGTGATGCCCAATGTTTTTTTTTTACGTGTTATTGCAATGATACTTAAGTAAGCATCCAAGTAAACATGACCAAAAGAAACAGAGAGTTAAGGCCAGTCCGCACAAATCAAGGTTTTAAAAATTTAACTTTGAATGTGTTTATATTCATGTAGAATATTGTATACACAATTTAGTAGTTTTAGTTGTTCAAAGTAGTTTTATTGTTATGAGTAATATTCGTGTAAACTTGAGAAATCAATATGTTGATAAATTACAACTATGCATTGTTATTATTGAAGACAATATTTACGAAAATAAGTAATTAAAATTTAAGAATTTGCTTCTTTTACAACTATATAAGTGTAATAACATGAATTAAAAGAAACAGAAAAGCTAAAGTGTATTTTGATGTCACTGGCGTTATTGAGACCGAATCTAACAACGGCTCATTACGTTAAACGTATGGGTGTCGTTAAAATTCTACGAATCCGTTCAGGCTGTAGGAACATGTAAATATACAAACATACATTGGCTCATAAACAATCCTCCTTCCGAAGCAGTCGGTTAAAAAAGTAGATTCACAGGGTTACAAACTTGCGAATTTCACTCCATCGCCCCATTTATGTAACAATAATGATTTTGCTAATGATGCACATTACCTCGACGTGAAACCACAAGGTCATCCGTACTATTGCAAATGGCGGACCATAACATTTGATGAGTTAATGTGGCCTTCAGTGACTGATGACTTCGCTGATTATATGAAACTCATAACTATTGTTACACACCTAATTGACCATTATTAATAAAAATATTATGACTCCATTTTCATCCTATTTGTTACGCACTAAAACAAATGACTTATTGAAAATCGAAAATGATTGTATCGCCTCCGAAACGCGAGTGAATGTTACTTCTATAAACGAACAGCTGGTGTGCGTAATAGGCGTAATCGGCATGAGCGATGTGAAGTGTTACGTTTGTGCTCGACCGCTTAATGTTTCACACAATTTTACTACTCTTTTTTTACTGCGCTTGACATTGGCTTCTTGCTTCGTTTATCCTTCTTTCTTTTGTTAACCGTAATGAAATACGGTGATTTACATAATCTTAACTGTGAGAATAACACGAGGACTGGGATACATCTTACATCCTTAGTACGTGGTTTGTGATTAAGTTCTTCAACATTAGAGCATTGTAGACTATGGATCAATTTCAAACACTGCCAATCAGTATGTAGCGCGTCGTTACTCCAAACATTGAAATGATTATAATTATCACGGGATACGGCTTGATCAAAACAAGGACACACGACACATTTCGTGATGGGGTAGCGTGTTGGGTTCCGTTATTGACTTTATGCCTTATGTCATACGACGTAAGGGTGTGAAACGAATGCCTTATTGTTTGACGGACTAAATACAGTGAGTTATGTTTGCCCTACTTACCGGTTTCCTTTCTTAGAACACACATAATATCGCTACTTTTCGTCAATTTTGAAACTCAAAGCTTTGTTGTCTTCTTATAAATGTTGCGGGGAAAACTAATCCTCTTTACTTATTTAGTTACAATCGACGCTCGTTGACACCCACTAGGGTAATGCAGACGTGTATCCTTCGGTCCGCCTTCCCATCAATGGGCCACCAGAAACTAACATCCCGCACGAAACGCGGCACTTTCGAGCGGGATGGTGGCGAGATAGTTACCTTCCGGATCGTATCGCTCTAATTCAGCTGCAATGCTGCAATAGCCCTATCCAAATATAATTTTTATTAACGTACAATTTTTTTGTGCCTTTAACTTTGTTATAATTAGAGTCCGACCGAAACTAGTTTTTTAGCCGAAACCGAAACTAAAACCGAACATTTGGCCTGGGTCCTGACTTCAAGTATTCATATTTAAACCTATTATTTAATGAAGCCTATACTAACTATTATTACCTATGGTTTTTTTATTCTTTAAGCGACACAAGAAGCCGTAATGTGACAGCTACGCTTTCGCGTGCGGTTTGTGTGTGTTTTGCCCGTTAGCCCATTGGAGGGGAGGAGGAATGGAGTGCAAACCATCTGCATGATAACAAAAATGCGAATTTCCGTGGGTATGGGTGTTGGTAGTTCTCAAACGGTTACGATTGCGGTTTTATTAATACGTGAACAATACTTTGAACTCCCTTTTAGGAAAATTACGCGGAAAGAGGAGTATAAAATTTGCACACTTATAGTCTATTTGTGCGAAAAGTGCAATACGCTAATATTTGTATCAATATGCATTAGATTCACCAGGTAGAAAGACGATATCCATGCAATAGCCGGTCCGGGACGGATGCGAGTAGCACGAGATCGGTCGTCTTGGCGTTCATTGAGAGAGACCTGTGTCCAGCAGTGGACCGATAAGAGCTGATGTTTAAATTAAATAAAACGCTACACTAACATATGCACACAATGTTAAAACGTCTGTAATACACAATGCGTGACACTTCCAAACTTATTTTGACTGTACATTTAGTTTTATAATATTTGAGTACCTAGTCTTGCCATAAATATTATAACAAAGAAAAAAGTTTTTAATTGCAAATAACATTTATTATTCTTACGTGAGCTGGTTTAACACAAATATAAAACAATTAAAAATATAAAAAGCTTAATCGAAGTGGTATTCATTGGCTGCAATAGTCCTTTACACGTTGATGCCAGTTATCAATAGAAGCACGCACTCTTTCCAGGGGGTCAATCTCCACTGACAATCCGAATCCAAAAGTATGGATTGTTTTGGCGATTCCAAATTATCGTGGCGTTAAGAGGGAGCCGGATTTTCTAAAATTGACCACAAATCATAACCCAGTGGATGAAGGTCGGGACTAGATGAAGTTGTGAAATGGCCTTGCATAAAATAGGGCTCATAGTTTCATACATTCCAGATCCATAACTATTCTACTGACCCTTAAGAAGTTCCTTTACGTCTAAAACTCTCCATCTTGCCCTCGAAATTTTTACTACATTTGTCACGACTCTTTTGTTTTCCTCGGGGTGTATGGAACAAGTACTGTAAACAATTCTCCTGGCTGTTGGGAAGGCACTTATGGCATGCTTTAGAAATTTCTCCTGAAGCGACGTTAGCCTTGCCAACCTAGTGACATAGGTATGGACACTAAAGTGCATGCCTACATATCAGAAGTATATTTTACATTTGTTTAGTAGGGGATTGTGTCGCCAATTTTAGTTAAGTAATTAAAACAGAACTTATGTGTACGCATTAAGACACATAATAAAAATGAGATAAAGTGGTGCAATGTTCATGGAAAGTCGGGATGAAAAATAATATGTTAATCTTCAGCTCTGATCAACTCCGGAATGTTCGTTTTAACCAATATTGGGTGGATCGAGCTTTATGATCTGGTCTCGAGTGTTGATGGGAGGACCACACTTGGTTATTAAACATGGTGTTATTAAGGGGCTTAACTACCTTCTCAATCTTGATACATTTGTGCCGATGCTTTGATACCTTTTTCACAAAAATACAGCTCAGTCACTGCTTCATAGCTAACACCACACCAAACCATCACTGAAGTCAAATAATGATCGACTAATTGGTTACCTACGTTAGAGATTTGAGCATAAATACGGTCATTTTGCTTGTAAAAATGTTGCTCAATTGTAAAAAAAATCTCATCCATAAAATTTCTTTTTTTTTTGGCCTCCCTTTGCGCACCACCGCTTCAGTAGTTGTTTCGATTGTACCGCCTGGACTGGCAACCTCGAAAGATAGCAACTAAATTAACCGAATGCCTCACGTTAGTTTACGATCACGGTGTTTCGGCGCGGCCGAAAGTTTTGGCCTATTTTAAGCCGAAACCAAAACTATAATTTTAGGCCGAAACCGAAATATCGATCGGACTATAATTGTAATTAATCGACATGGTTACTTTTTATTCACTGGTAATCGTAACAATATATATTGTTACGATTACCTGTTACGTGCACTAGACAACGGAAATATTTTTAATATTTTTGTATATTTAAGAATTTTCTTATAGAAATACATTCAATATATAGATCATCCTTATATCATAATCATGGCATCTTGATAATCCTGAGCGGGTTTCGAACCCGCGACCTCTGGCGTATTAAACCCAAGCTGTGTTGGTGCAGTGGTACCGCCAGCCGGTAGTGATGCACTTGAGTATATCGCGACGACGGGCAATAAATCCAAATGCAGTGTTATGGGCACCTAACTTATGTAAACGTCGTACTTTTTTTAAACTTTAAAGTCTGGTGACGCCGATAACAGGTATTGTTCGAAGTATTTACGGGCCTATTTCGGCTCGCGATATTTAGATTTGCAGTTTCACGTAGAATATGCCTACGACACGGACGACAGTTTTGCGTCTAGAAGAGTAACAAGGGCTCCGGTGTTTTAATTCCAAGGTGGTGCACTACGAGATTTTACTTTAAAATAGAGGGCAGTCCCTTTTGTAGTAGTTAGTAGCCCACTGGGGGGAGGAATGATAGGAGGGAAATGTATCTACGTAACAATCATACGAATGTGCATGGGCGTCGGTAGTCATCAAAAGGCTCCGTTTACTTTCCCCCTTATGCCATAAAAACAGTCTACGGCTGTGATAGCCGCGGAATATATAGTATATTCCGCGGCTTCAAGAGTTTTCGAGTAACAAGCCACACCGCCGTACTAGGTCAGACTGACAGATCCAAGTGGGTGGTATTTGATAATCATTATCATCATAGTCATACTCATCATTAGTAGCCACAAGACATCCACTACTGGATCTATGCCTTCCCCAAAGAGCACATGTCACGTTTACAAGCTATTCAGTAATGTAAGCCATCATATTTTTCTCTCTGTCTTTTACTGACTTCTTATCCAATCTCATATAATGGTGAGTGTCCTTTACAAGTATTCTGTGAATTTTTACCTTGAAAATTATAGTTCTTTATTAAAATTATCAACCATATGTTAGTGGTTTATGCGATTCCTAGGCAGAAAATTTCAAATAATATACCTAATTTCTTGGTTAATCGGAACTACGAATTAATTCTACGAAATTTTCGGGTACTTTTAGTAATTCATGGCATCCATTTGTGCACCGGTAGCCAAGGTAGCTGTAAAGCTTCTAAAACGTCGAGACAGTAAAATACTTAGTAAACCGCGTCTTAATCTGTTCAAGTAGTTTTATTATAATGTGTAACATTCACGTAAACCTAAGAAATTGTAACATTATAATATACCTGAAATCAAAGATATTCTGCCATCGTATTTGAAGATCATGGGACAATTTCTAGAATTATCAACATAAAATTTTCAAAAATTATATTTATAAAAGTAACAATACAATCTTATCGGTATCTCAGTTTGCGTGCTTATGCCACGTACTCGTGCGAATGACCAGGGACTCAAAAATACCTTGACAACTGTAACACTTCCATGAGTGTTATACATTAAATATCTTGCAAAATTATTCCCGTAACACTGATAACGTTTCAGCTACCTGGTTCTAAAGTTTAATGTGTATGTCTGCTTGATTCTTTGTTTCAATTTCTCTGCCTAAAGGGAAAGAAACAAACAATAAGAGGGGCAAATTTTATGCCAATCTAAACCTTATTGGTTGTAATAGTTATTGACACTAATAAACAGATATTTTTGAAAACATATTCAAAGTGTTACACATTATTTCTGTTTCAATATAAACGGAAATGAAAAACAGTGTTCAAAACACTTTATTTCGTTAACCGCTGAAGTCCCTGGGCCCAGGAATGATTAACATTGATTAGCAATAACATGTTCGAAAAATACCATATCTGAATATTCTTCATTAGTTTTGTGTTAGAACTTTCTTCTGTTATGTATGAGGTAAATCAGTAGAATCACAAACTACATTTTTGAAGGTCCTTGTTTTTCCCTTCTTGCTTTTCTTTTTCTTCCTAGGTGGCTCTTCAATAAATTCAGTATCCTGGTTAGCCTCTGAAAAAGTATCATAAGTTTCAGTCTTATTTTTTTTCTTTTTCTTTTTAACCATATCATTAGAATGAATTAACTCGTTAATATTTATAGATTCGAGTTCGTCGTCCTTCGCTGGCTCGATGACACCAAACATTTCTTCTTCCTCGGTTTTTGAACTATTTTCTTCTATATCCTCACTTTTCTTATTTTCTAATACTTTCAAAATTTGTTCTTGTTCCTCAATTATTTTTTTATTTTTCTTCGATTTTTTTACGTCGTACTCGTCCGTTTTCTCACTTTTAATATTCTCTTTCGTGCTATCAATGTCTACATTATCAGATTCTAATATGACGTCACGATTCTTGTTTTTCACTTTTTTATCTCTCTTTACCTTAGTTTTTATTTCTTCATCATTGTCGTTGATATTAGACACTTGTTTATCTGGAGTACTATTAACTTCCTCTTTCAATTCTCCCTCTGTATTTTTTTTACATTTCTTAAGATCTCTCTCTGAATTATTTCTTTCACATTTTTCTATGTCGATTTGATCTCTATCTAGTACTGCCATAAAGAAGCCAGTTGTGAAATCCGTTTCTGGCCTAGCATAAAGGCACCTAGCGCCCATAGTTCCATACATCCCAGATCCATAACTATTCCACTGACCCTTAAGAAGTTCCTTTACGTCTAAAACTCTCCATCTTGCCCTCGAAGTTTTTACTACATTTGTCACGACTCTTTCGTTTTCCTCGGGGTGTATGGAACAAGTACTGTAAACAATTCTCTTGGCTTTTGGGAAGGCATTCATGGCATGCTTTAGGAATTTCTCCTGAAGCGAGGTTAGCCTTGCCAACCTTGTGTCATCGACATAGGTATGGACACTAAACTGCATGCCTAAAAATCAGAAGTACATTTTACATTTATTTAGTGGTGGATTGTGTCGCCAATTTTAGTTAAGTAATTAAAAACAGAACTTAACGATATTATATATATTAACGATGCGATAAAGTAGTGCAATGTTCATGGAAAGTCGGGATGAAAAATAGTATGTTTATAATACAATGTAATTTATTATTATATTATTAGCAAAATAAGCTAATTACCTGATCCAGAACAACTCGGATCCAGCAGAATATATTCCACATCGTCATAATCTCCTCTCTTCAGCTCTAACGCATCCTGGTGAAGCGTTTGCACACATTTTGAGCCCGTTTTGTTTACAAAATCACAGAGTGTATCGTATCTGTCTTTATTTCTTTCCACTGCATAGATTTTACCCTGTCAACAAAATAAACAATCTTTAACAATTATCTATCTAGAACTAGCTTATTTCTACGCCTGTTTACTTCGTCACTTGATTTTTTATTTGAGATATTTGCCCAGTAGGTAGTTGTGGATCAAAGGTGTTTCGGAGAATTTGCACATGTATGCGTGAGTCTGTCCCACGAACAATTAAATTGAACAGATTCCATTCATACATTTGGGAGGAACTTCATAATAAGTGTAAGCCTCGTAATGATCGTGATGAAAAGGCAATGTTACCTGATTTCTTATGTATGCAGCAAGTTGAGTGGTCTTCATACCCGGAGCGGAGCACATATCGAGGATGACACTATCTGGTCGTGGAGCTAAGAGGTGCACTGCCATGGCCGTTGCCTGCAAATTCCTGACATTGAGCAATTGCAAAGGACGAATAAACTCAAAGAGAATGTGGCCGCATTAGCTAAACTGCTTTGGTTTTAAGTGAACGTCTACCAAATGGTATGACAGCCGCCTTTCAACAACCTCTTTAGTAAGATGTAGTCCTTTGCTGCATTGCAGCCGAATTGGGTCGGCACGTCCAGGGACCTCACTCACATAAAGTGACGGTTATGCTGACACATTTCAGGTGTTGTGAGTTTCTGGTGGCCTATTGCACGGGCGGAGGAAAGGAGGAAAACACATCTGCATGAGAACTATAATGCGCGCATCGGTAGTCTTCGAAAGTCATCGTTTTACACCTATATTATAAAAAAAACCTGGCCAGGTTTCGTGGCCGGTTAAAGGTGAGAGTTTATTGCGTAAATCTCACCGCTTTTATTGCCAGCAAGTCATTAGTCAACTTTAATTTAAAAATACATAGAATCAATCTGTAGATATGAATTCATTACACCTTAACAGTATTGTAGCGCATCGAGAGAGGCCTTTACCTAACGACAGATGATTCCCATGAAAAAAAGAAGTCAAGAACAATAACAACAAGCCTCGTGGTCTAGTAGTAAGAATGTTCAACCAGTCGTGAGGTCCTGGTTTCGAGTCGGACCCAAGTGTTATTGGGATTTTTTTATATCTAATAAGTCTGAAATCATGATGATGGTGGTGTTACACATCCGTGCCTCGGAGACCACGTTAAGACGTGGGACCTGCACCTGATTTCTCTCCGGTCGTGTTGGATTGCCGTCCCATCGAATAAGACAATAAGAGAACACGGAGTGCACTTGTGCATGCGCACACACTTGTGCACTATACCAAGGCCTGCGCAATTGGTTATTCTCTATAGATATGGCCGCTGTGGCCGACAGTTATTGAAAAAAAAAGTACCTTCACGCCTATAATCCCCGCAGAGGTAGGCAGAGGTGTGCTAATGCATCCGTACAACTCGTAAGTCCAGTAGATAGATATACTAGAACACCCACTATTAGCCAAAGTACTGAGGCCTATGGTATCAGAGGTGACAACTTCGGGCACATTCCAATGCCGAACAATGTAATGCATGCTCAGAATAATCTGAAAAACATTCAATAATAGTTGCACGACTTGGGGATCGAACCCCACACGGCTAACGGTCGTAACAGGCGGCACCCGCACACTTACACAACAGAGGGCGATAGTTGTTATTGCTATAGTAAAAACGTACTAAGTAGTTAATAATGTTGATACATAAATATTAAATTATTAATATCAATATAACTTACCTTATCTTGCAGAATGATTTTATTTTCGTGATACAATTCATGATCATGAAGTTTAGTTCCAGAAGAGAAAACAAAGATTGTTTTCACATGATAATCTTGGGTGAAATCATATTCAGTAAGGTTTTGTATTTGCTTCAGGTAATCATCATAGGACCCCGATGTGCATCTGATGAATTTGTACCCTTCATCTTGAAATGCTCTGATAGCATCTGAGGTAGTCAGCAAATTTGTGTTTATTCGAACATAGCGAGGCCGACGAACCACTGTAAATTTATTCAAAATTATACAAAAAATTCAAAATGTAAGGCACCAAGGATATCAACAAACTGAAGTTTCAAAGGTTAACCTAATTAAATTTTAAAAATTCAGTTTCATACTTCCGAAGATCTTTGCCAACAACCGTTTTTTAGTTATTTGGTTCACTAAACATAAAGAATGACTAAATATTTATTAAAAATAAAGAAAATTATATAGGAATCACTTATGTTGTTAAAGTAATTACTAACGAAATCTAGAGGTATACTGTTAAGGATTCTCTTGCTTTCTTACTATGCAATATATCCATAAGCATAATAATGTGTTTCAAGCCCTAAAAATAAACAAAATAAACTCTGATCTGATCAACGAATGTCATAGCTTCCTAGAAATTGTATGTGAGGACAACAAAATCACTCTAAAAAAGGGTGATTTGGCCAATGGCTCCAGAGCAATAAAGCTACGGTCGAATATAGGTGATATTTGCCTTATGCTTTTCACAATAGATGCCACAGACGGTCCTCTGTGCAGGGCCTATTTATAAGATGAAACAACAGCACGTGACACGCTATTGGTGTGCACTAAAATAGTGTTATTATCATGCCATCAAGCCTCATATCTTGAGAAACTTTAAATGCTCCAGAAGGTGTATACCAACATAAAGAAACTTCTGCACCTTCCTGTGCTCAGATCACTGGCAATGAGAGTTTAAAAGGGTTACAAAACAGGTACAAAAAGTATTGAGTTGCAAAAATAATTGTTATGCATATGTATTGCCCTACTTCACTCCTCTGTCATAAACCACACAAAACATGAAAGCGTAGCTGTAAAGTGTATTTATAGTGGCTTCATGGGAGCGATAGGTTCCTCCATGGTGGTGCTGACCCCACTCGGCGGCAGTGCGGCATGACTGCATCACTGAATTTTATTAAGAATAAAATTCTAAGTGAAAAAGAGAACTTGATTATGACTGGAGCAATATCAATATATTGGATATTTGGTAAACAAGTAAAATATTAATTAAATTAAATATTATTGAAAAAAACTATTTTTTTGTTGCATTCATTGCATTTTTTTGCATTTTTGTTGCTTTGTAAATTATAAGATTTGTTGTTTCAGCTAGAAATTAGTATAAACAAATACTTATTGCAACCTTATGTTAAAGATCTACAAATCACAGTGCCCTATTGAGCTCTTGTTTGTATATGATACAAGCCTATAAAAATAATCTAACATAGGAAGGCACATTTTGTAAAGAAGCCAACAAAGAAATATATTTTAATCTCAAATCCCAAACATAATTTTTTGAATCACAATAGTTCTACACTGGACAGATAAATAAAATTTACTCCATAAATAAAATTTATTTCATCATAACAACAAAACACACATTAAGCAACACAATAATTGTTTGTTTAGAACTATATCTCTTACAACAAATAGAATGAATATTTTTAGACCGGAATGTATTATAAGTAGATACACTAGTCTTGTTTCAAATTTAAAGAACTCTTCTCATTCTCTGGTGCTGCCACATATGCATGTTGGTCAATTTCATTGCCATCTTCATCATACTCTTTTTCATGGTATGCCTTATATGCGTACAAACATATAATAATGTTAACAGTAACCACAGCTGCAATCACCGACCAAACAGTGGTAGCAGAGGGATCAAGGGAATAATACTCTGATAGCGCATGGCGGACGCCAAAAAATGCTATAAAAGGCAGAGTAAACATAGCAATGCTGTACAAAAATAGATTGGCCAAAGCATATGCTGCAAACTTAGTATGCCTTGGTATAAGTGGGCCATCATTATTATCAGCCATTGTTTAATTTAATATATTGTTGAATTAAATCTGAAAACAAAGAAAATTACCTTTAGTGATGGTGTCATCGCCATTCTCATTAATATAGGTATGAAATTTGTCTTTGTATGATAGAATGGTCTGTTCTGGTTTGCTTTTTCCTGGGAGCGCTTTTTTGCCATATAGAATTTCTGCAGTTAAAACTCTAGCTAGCCATGGATCGAAGCGAGGTTCAGCATCAAATATACCAGAACCTTCTAATATTTTGTTAATTTGAGTTGCATGTTTAATTGTTTCAGTTATAAGTGCGAATAGCACATTTGTTCTCTGCAAATAGTAATATAAGTTCTTCAAGAAGACTAATTACCATGATAAGATACCCACAAATATTTATGTGTAATGAAATTCATTTTATGTACAATGCAAATTCAAAAACGGCAAAAGTTGACATTTATTTGAAGGATATTATTTGGAATATTATACAGAATAATTTAAAATAAGTAATGCGATTTACTTAATAGAGTTATAATTATTGTAATATTTGTGCGTTTCTACGTACGAAATGCCGTAGTTTATCGTCGTATAACAAAGCTTTTACACTTCCTCCTTCAGTTGAAACTTTCTTAAATATATTTGCAGCTATTTTATAATGCCTTGGAACTTTAATTGAATGCTCAAACATTTTGTGATAGAAGCATTTTATAATCTCAGAAAGAAAAAAAACTATCGTTTTTACTTTGTCACGAGACAAACGTCAAATTCGTAGGTTATAGTTTCTTTATAATTTTTTCGTTGATATTTGACCAGGCCATAGATAATACTTATATACGACCAGGCTCAGGCTGCTGCCTATTCTGGCTATTCTATCGTAATCATAAATAAAATCATAAAACTTCCATGTATATGTGCTGGCTATACGAACGGACAGACGTATCCATCCACGGTCACTAACTATCTTTTTTTGTCTGGATGTTATTATACATTAAGATCTAATAGATAGGTCCAATCGTTAATTGTGCATGTCGTTTACTTTTTGTTTAAAATACTCAATAGAAATACAAATACGTACTTATATAGCGGTTGTACGATAAGGCCTATACATGATGATGTTGAGTGCCGTCCCTCAACGTGTTTTTTATTTGAATTGAATAATGAATATATATAATTTCAGAACTTAATTTTAGAGGGTAGTTTGGTTATGCATTCATTGTTATTATGTAACCAAATGGATGATTATTTAGGCGTTTCTAACACTAAACATACCACTAGCAGCGCACCGCGGCTTCATCCACTTAATTTTATTGCACCCCTCAAAGATTGTATTTCTTTTTTTTAAAGCATTAGGGGGCAAACAAACACTCGGAGCCTTTTGATGACTACCGACTTAATTGTTATCCAGATGCGTTGCCATCCCCCTGCTATCTCCCCCCCCCCCATCAATGGGCTAAAAAAATCTTTCTAAAAATCCTTTCAAGTTCTCGATTTCGGTTCTTAGTTACATGTTGATATATAAGTCAACAATGTACTGTAACTCTTTTTTGAAAACAGATTAATATTAATTTATAAGTTGTATCTGAATAAGGAAAGTTCATTTTCACATATATTAAAGCAATTCAAATATTCCAAGTGTTATAAATTATTCGTACAATATTTCATTATTATAATTTTACGGTATTAAAAAATTAAAAAAATATATATAAATTAAAAATATTTATTTAATTTCGAAGACGAACTGTACACCTCAATAGTTCATTCATTCCACCTACTCAGTAACACTCAGAGCGTATGTTACAACACTATTGGTCTATGTTTGCGTGTTTTGTCAACCTGTAGAGTGTGCCTTTGTAACAATAACAAACCATGTCCTTGAGTGTTGACAAAGTGTGTTAATTTTATAACATAAGAGGCAAACGAGCTGTTTGGCCACCAAGCAAGTGATTACCAATGCCCACAGACATCAGCGACACTAGAGAACCCTCAGATGCGTTGCCGGCCTCTTCCCTAAGTCATCGGTCTGGGAATACGGAAGGGAGTAGCTGATTCCATAAAGAAGTAGCACTTTGGAACATTGAAATAGTGCCGGTGAAATTTAGAATTTTGATACGAAGTCCTGTAATGAAATTCATTCATTGCAAGCATTAGTCCGAACAATTCCTCGGACTACTCCCCGTGATAAATGCGGTAGAATATGCGCAGTGAACTGACACCTCTACGCAAGGCAAGCTGGTTGATAAGGTCTTATCTGCCATGATTCGGGGCGTTAAATACGATAAAGTGGAATGAGCTAATATTGCGGGCCTCCAGCCCAAAGGTGGGAACAGTACTCCATGTGCGCACCTGCGCTTTGTAAAGTTGCAGCCGATGAGTTGGTGTGAAGTACTGCTTCGCCGTATCGAGCACGCCTAGCTTCTGTGAGACTAACGTAGCCTTTTGTTCATAGTAACGGTGGAACTGAACGTCACTCGAAATTTCACCGCCAAATACTCGAATGCTAGCTGAGGCTATTAGAGAAGTGTTTTGAAACCGACGAGAAACGACAAAGGGTGTTCTTTTAGCGGTAAACGAGCAAACCTGTGTCTTCTTGGGGTTAAATTGAACTAGATTTAGTCGGCTCTATCCGACACCTTTGAAAACAGAGACTGGCCTTCAGACACAAGTTTGTTCCAGTGTTGGTTAACTTCTTCACATGAAAAATTGACGCGTCCAGTGTATAAAGCTTTTCCGGTGTTATCGTCCGCATAACAATAAATGCCACCGGTTTGATGCATGTCATTGACATCCAGGAGAAATAGAGTGGGAGACAGTACACAGCCTTGTGGGACGCCAGCATTGACAGTCTTTAGGTCTGAGCATGCACCATAGACTACCTTAATGCTCCAGCCAAATCCCAAAAGTCAGAGGCTGCGAAAGAAGAGCTTTGTGCCTAACCCAATCAAAGGATTTTGCTTTGTCCAGGATAAACATCAACGCCTCCTCCTTTTATTTCTACAGCCTCCGACCATTTGTGCATTAAGCAACAGCTAACAGAAACAGTACTGGTAGTCCTTAAATCTCTGGTGCTCCTCTACGCCTCTACCGCAGGAGTTGGCCACTGATTATTTTTCCCATTATCTTGGAAAATAAAGGGATATATCTATAGGACGGTTGTTCAACGGGTCCGAGGGGACGCCTTTTTTGGGATCGGGTGCACAAGAGCGGTTTCCCAATCCTTGGGACGATGCCAATAGAATATGAGTACCGGAAAGGAAGCATTTAAGACATTTGTCAACTTTGGAGCACATCTCTGCAGTAAGACTGGTGCGTTTTAATCGGACCCACTCGGCTTATGGATGTCCAAGGAAAGCAGTGCTTTCCGCACTTACCTCTGTCAGATCTTTATGTCCGGCATAGAGAAATCACAACGCGAGATGTAGGCGGTGGAGTTCCTTCCATGGTCATTGAGAGTCGAGTTGGATGTCAAAGACAGCCCAGAAGATCTGCTTTGCCTCCATCAAAAATTTGTTACACTAAGTTGTGCTGTGATCGTTTGCAAGGAACCAATGGAGACGCCATTGGTTATACGCTCCAAGGTAGGATCAGATCCGTCCTTGTAACCAGCACGTAAGGCACCACAATGAACCAGTTTCAGATGGACATCTGTCTGCGTATTCCAACGATACGAGTTACAGAGATACTTGAGTCATCAAGAAGCCTCCTGCACTCCCCACCCATATGTTATTGTAGTAATAAAAACACACCTTCATTTCGAATTTCCAAAATACAGTAAAGATCACTCAACTAAGAATTGACTTGGTCTAAGAATATAAAACATGCGCAGCAATTTTCATGTTTCATGTCAATAGATCTTGGTCGGACTGGCCGCATAGGGGGCAAACAAGAAATCGGAGGTTTTTACAATTACCGACGTTCACGAACATCCGCACAATTACTGTGCCTATGCAATGACCTCGAACCGCACGAAACGTGACACCGAAGATGTCAGTTTATACCGGCATAATGTCAATGAGGGGTACCCGGTCGTACAGGCGATCGTGCCGCTTCAGTGCAGCATGGCACCATCTCTTACATAAGTCTTCTCGTTACATTACGTTTTTTCAAGATCCTTCTTACCCATGTGAGAAAACATTATTTGGAGTCCATAAAATGCCGATCAGAGCTCAAGAATGTAAATGCAAAAATAAATCGAGAATACAACGTGCAGTGGAAAACTGATCGCGAGATAAGGACCAGACAGGGAGCATATCGATAATAATATATTAGGAAAATTGATGAAAATTGAAAACTATTTTAATTGATATCTTCGAATTTGGTAAAAAAATGTTTTTTCATTAAAAATTTTAAAATTCTTAATTTTGACTACAATGCATATAAATAAATTACGATGCGCTGAAAAGTTATGTATGTAATAATGTAAATACTTTATAAAATTGAAAATCTTG
>JAFELO010000067.1:517097-546781 GCA_017140195.1 Eumaeus atala
TATTACTGTATAATTAATATGTGCTGAAATAATTGTAATTTTAATGTTGTTGAAATGAAGCAATAGTACCTTTTGCTCAAATACTACCACTGTAAATCTGCGATCAGTGCTGTCACGTCTTGTGAAAGTTTGTGAGTAGAGTAGTGGTGGTCTATTAGGGAGGAGAGGAATTAAGAAGTGCAATGCCTATGGGTATTGGTTTCTTGTTTTGGTTCTTGGTAAAAGATTTCTTGTTTGCCCCCTATACTGTATAGTGAAGTAGCTTTGAGATTTAATTTCCATTATATATTTTTGTTGTGTATTATATATCAGTTTTATTTAATTTTTCAAGTTTATTTATATATTTTTACACCATTAGAAAAAGTCTTAACAAAAATTGGGTTTGTTAAAAAGTTCCTCAATGCCAAATTCAAAATAAAAAAACGAAATGTTATTAACTGCATGTATTACATTGTTGCAGGAATTATGGGATTTAGCTGCAAAGCTACCTTTATTTGGGATGCTGCATGAAATGTCTGAATATGTTTTTCAATTCATCAATTCTTTATCTGTTCCGGAAGAAGTTGATGATGAAAACAAACGTGTGAGAGATATCAGACCTGTATTTGGAGTACTTATGATTATTGAACGGTCAATTGAGAGGCCTGGAGAACATTTGCTGAACAATCAAATTAGTCATTTAATTGGAAAAGGTAGTTGTTCTAATTATTAATTTTAAAAGTGCATAAATGGACATTTGATGATTATTTAAGTAGAAGATTGCCCAAATAAATTTAAGTGAAAGTTAGTTGCTTAAAATAACACAATATATAGAATCATTAATGATTATATTTATTCTTACAGGTTTAAATGAATTTGACAGCTTGCATAGTTCAGAAGTAAATGACTTTCGTCTGAGGATGAGATATTTAGCTGAAGAGAGCTTGATAAAACGTATGCAAAGTACTAGGTTAGAAAAGCTCCGCTATCACTGCCCGCCACGACTTGCCGATCGTCCTACTGTACCGAAGACTCTTATTAGCCACCTAAATAATAACAATAATTTTATATTAAACACAAAAGTTCCAAATACTGAGGTAAGCATTTCTTTTGTGTCATTGTTCTTATTGTGGTATGAGAAATAATTTAAACTAGTGTCAACAGTTATTGTATCTCAACTAAAATATACTGTTTAATCACCATCTTAAGAAATTTAGTATCAAAATAAATGATGTGTTTTATAGACTAGAGAACTTTCTTACTGCTGTTATATATTAGTTTTGTGGGTGAGGAAAACAAAATAAAAAACAAGTTTCTTATTTTGATTATAATAATTAGAAATGAATCCTAATGAATCTTAATATGATAGTAAAACAAAATAGAATACTTTTCGGTTTATTTATCTGTATCATCATCAATATTTTGTTCTCCCTGCTCATCCACTGCTTCAACATCTTGTTCTTCCTCATTTAACTCTTGCATGTTATCATCAGGCTCACCACCTTCAATCCACTGTCTTAATAATTCATTTGCTTCATTTCTGAAAAATGTTACAGTGTTATCAATATTGCAGAACTCTCTATACTACTCTAACTACATAGGATCATTTTTATAAAATTATTCAAGATAGAAATTGTCCTAAAATTAGTTTAGTTTTACAGAAAATAGTTTTTAGTGGAAACAAATTAGTTTTTAGTGGAAACAAATTAGTTTTTGGTGGAAACAAATTAGTTTTTAGTGGAAACAAATGTAGTTTACCTTTCCTCTGGTGTTACAACTGCCTTGTTGAGTCTCTTGAGTTTTGGCAGTGTAGCCAGTATTTCCATCCTCGTTTCCACATCGTCTTCGATATCTGTTCCAGCCTCATCAACACCACCCATGTAAGGGCATCCTCTCAAAATCAAAGTTTCCAATGCTTCTAGTACCTAGAATGGGAAAAAATATAACATTCAATAGAAATTATTCAGCTTAAATGAATGCCTTTTTTAACTTTAGTACAGCTTTATACTCAATAAACACTAAATTTAAAGATGATAATGTCCTTTCCACTTGTGAGTATTACGAATGCCATGCTGCATAGGTAGAGGTAGTGCCGTACATAGTGCATGATACTACATCCTCCAATGCAATGGAATTGGGTCGGCACGACAGGGGAGGTAATTCTCGCTTACCGTTATAATACCGTTGTAAAGTGACATCTTCAGTGTCTCGTTTCGTGCTGTTTGTGAGTGGCCGGTGGCCCGTACGGGGGGGGTATCAAGGAGGGCAACACATCGACATAGTAATTATGTGGATGTTCATGGTTGTCGGTAGTCGTCAAAAGGCTCCGATTTCTTGTTTGGCCCCCACGTTTTATAAAAAAAAAGACTATAGTGATTGAATGCTGTAGATTGGTGGTCACTTGCCATTAGGCGCCTGGCCTTGGTTAATAATTTATTTGTCAAAAATTATATTTAAAATAAAGAGTAGTGTCCATTAAAAACTACCTAGAAAGTCTTGTCTAGATCTTGCGTAAAAATAAGCAGTTAATTTTATTTGCATACAGCCAAACGAGAATTTGATTATGTCGACCTGCTTACGCCGCAATATGGCATTACTTTGTTTAGCTTAAAACATCAGAAACAAAGCTCGATTATAAATACCTTTAACTTCTTTACTTGTGCTCTCGTTGCAATTTTACAGCCTCGTAGATTGATATACTGAAGTTTTTTTTGTGTGGAGTCGAACCCATTTAAATTCACTATAGGATTGGCTCGTACATGCAAAACTCTTAAATTAATCAACGTCTCAATGCCTACCAGATTTTTTATTTTATTCCCAGCCAAATACAAACTGTCCAAGTTGGGAAAATCTAAATTCGAGATATCCTTAATCACATTGTACCTAAAATCTAAAACTTTCAATGTAGGCATCTTCTGTTCAAATTCTATTCTTTCAATTTTATTGTAACCAACTTCAAAAGTAGATAGTTCTGGTTGGTACACTTTGTTGACTTCGGTTATATCATTGTTGTTCATTATCATCACTTGCATGTATTTCATTTTTTTCAATGTAGCAGATGTCAGTAGATTTTTATCAGCGTGTATTACTACAAGACTGGGGAGTCTGGTGACCACTTGTAAGCTGTCTATGGTCAGCTTGTTATCACATACGTCCACAAACTGTAGATGTTCAAAAACAGTTATTGCAGATATATCGGTTAGCTTCATACCTGTACAACTAACTTTAAGATAAGTGTACCTGTGAACAGAAAGATTTTACATAAGTTGAAGGGTCACCATTATTATTCGACTGCTTACTGCAAGCTATTATTTCTGAAATTATTCCCAATAAACAACTCGATGCACAAACAGTGTAGTGTTATACACTTGCAATTTCCAACATTTCTTTCGCCTTTCTTTCCATTACGATTGGGCCTCGAATAATCATGTACCTATATAATTAAAATGACAAACTTTGAATGTTTTGGTGATTCATGACGCCCATATTCATTTGCACAAACAAAGGTTATGAGCCATCCTTAGCCCTCATTCCTTCAACGTGCAATCGAGACTCTCACAAAACGGGCGCATTTGAATTTGGTAATATCACCAATGATGCCGACCTGATTCGTTAGTAATGCGACAATACCACCGTCTGTAAAAAGAAGGTGGGGGAAGCGTCTGCACGGAAATTAGTGTTTTAATGATTAAATTACGTAGCTTTCCGTCTTAGTCATCTCTTAGTACTAGACTCAAAATTGCAGACACGAATCGTTTTCCTTTCAATTACATTTTTACGTCATGCATAATGGGAAGACATTTTTCAAAATAAATAAGTAAATTTTTGTTTTCTTTTACAAAAAAAATACATACTCTATAAACTTTGGTCTGAACATTCTTTAAATGTGCTATTTAATCGTATTTATGACCGTAATTCATGTGTAGATATAAGATTATATAATATTTACTTATTAATGCAAATATTTTATAAATTAAAGAGAATGTTTTTTTTTTACATTGTATTAGCGAGCGAATATAGTGAGTCTTCTTACCCATATTTTACCCGGTCAGGTTCGAAGGTATCAGGCTTTCGTATTTAGATTATTTTTATTTGCACTCTAAAACACTAGGTTTTACATACTCACATCAATAACTATCACAAATAAAAATAAAAATGGGGTGTCGGTTCATTACTTAAAATAAAAATGGGGTGGCGGGATGATAATGGGTGAGGATGGCCCTCCCTCTTCCGCCTTTAGAAAGTCGAAATTACAGACGTATTCTAATGCAACCCAAGGTTGTATTACCCATCTCCGTTTGCTGTTTTCCCGAGCAAGCTAAGACGCACGCTAATCTCCGAGCAGTGCAACTTTCGTACCGGACTCTCTGGTATAACAACGCGAGGTCTCCTCAGCCTGACATCTAGGGGTTCCTCCTGGATAGGCTTGTCATCCGTCTCAGCTTTTTCTTCATAGGGCTCAGCATTTGAACCTTCACCTGAATCGACACTCTTAAGATTTAAATGCGATTGCAGCATTTTTCAATGTCGATTATGGCGGACTATAAATGTCACTGTCTTGCATGTAACAAAATATTTTGTGCCAGCTCCATTATAACTTAATTTCAATTAAAAACTCATTTAAAAAAACTTAAATAAAGGAATGTTGTTAATCGAAAGTCGGCGTGATACCCATACATTATTCACGGTCACTAATCTCTTTCTTTCATCCCTGGGTCACCAGTTACTCACAAACGACACGATACTCAACAATTAGGTTGTCACAGGATGCAGTGTAGTGCTACCTCTTACTAAAATTACATTTTTATACATACGAGACAAAGAAAATTTTTAATAATCTATTTCAAACAATTTTATTTTCCAACTTAGTTTCCTTCTATCTCGATGCATTTAGTCCAACGCTTCACCAACACCGTTACACCAGTTTGATAAAATGTTTTCTTTATCATTTAATGAATATCTTCGGCCACATAACCATTTCTTGGGAATCGGGAATAGGTGGAAGTCGCACGGAGCCAGATTTGGGGAGTAGGGGCGATGCGGTAACAAATCGAAACGCAATTCATGGAGTTTGGCAACTGAAACCCTTGACGAGTGCACAGGTGCGTTGTCGTGGTAGAATAAATCTTTCTTTTTGGCTAAATGAGGGCGTTTCTTTCGGATTTATTCCACAAAATTTTTGCAGCAAGCTTGCATATATTCTCCATTTTTTTTTCTCTTTATAAATAATCCACTAAAATAATCCCTCGAGCATCCCAAAAAACCTTCGCCATCACTTTACCGGTCGACAAAACCGTTTCTGCTTTTTGTTTGTTGCTCAATAGCAAATTCTTTTATTTCAGGGGTATAATGATGTATCCATGTCTCATCTACTGTCACATAACGCCGCAAAAACTAGTTAGTATCACGCTTAAACAGCGCCAAACACTACGACGAATCGCCTGCTAGACATTGGATAACAGTGAGCAAACGCTGCACTCATCGCGCGCAAAGCTTTTTCATTCGAAAATGTTGGTATAAAATGTTAAAAAAAGGGCTCAGAGGAAATGCTTACCACCTCTGGTATCTGCCGCAACTTCAAGCGCCGATCATTTAAAACGATTTTTTAATCTGTTTGATCATGTCCGGATTCATGATTTCATTTGGACGGCCGGACCTGTTGGCTTCTTTGCAGCTCTGCCTCCCACGTTTAAAATTAGTGAACCAGGTGTGAATTGTACTCACCATCATGGATCAAGCCTTGTCGTGGCGATGGGGCTCAGTAGCCTGGGGTGAACCCAGACGAAGCCAATTGAAACGACGGGGATCTTTGCACCCCTCTTGTCTCTCCTAAAGAGCAGGAAGAGGAAGCGCTCTCGGTACCCCTCTTAGAAGAAGAGGGGACCAAAGAGCAACAAGAGTTGGCGTTTTTGCGCAAGCGGCCAGGGGCGAGGATGGGAACCTCACCATATTGGGTTGCCCTGTAGTGCGGAGGTGGAGCCGGTCCCTTAGGGGGCTGACTAGCCATCTAGTTGCCCCGATGTTTTTTGTTCCGGGGCACCTCATCAAAGACGGCACTGATGGCACTCGCGGTGGTTTCTGTGGGTATTCGGCATTATAATGTGCCGCGAGCCTCACACACTGCTGGACCCCACCCAGGGCCAGTGAAGGCGAGTAACAGTGTTTCCCCCGTTAACAAAAAAAAAGTGTGAATTGTACTCAATGTAGAAGCAGTATTACCTAAAACACTATCTAGCTTGACTTTAACCTGGGTTGCTGTTTTCCCTTTAAAACGTAAAATTTTATCACCGCACGAATTTCGTTTCTTTCCATTGTTGAGAAAATTTACGACAGAGAAGTTCTAGGACACACAAATTCTATCAGTTCGAATAAATTCAAATTTGGCGTTCTAGTTTCGAAAAGCTGATAGAATATAATGTAATAAATTTTGTTTGCCTATCTTTTTTTTAAGTTCATCGTTTCGGCCAGTTATCAATCAGCCCTCGTATGTATATACTTGGATATTTTCCTTTTTCTCAGTTTACCTTCTCAGCCAACGTGCACGTAAACATAACACCGCAGCAGCACATCGAGACCATATTGAAGAAGAAGGCGAACTCCCTGAACATGCGCGGGGAGAATCCCCGCAACTACGTGCTGAAGGTGTGCGGGCGAGAGGAGTATCTGCTGGGAGACCACCCCCTCATACAGTATTTGTACATACAAGAAGTACTAGCCAAGGACCTAGTCCCACAAGTGATGACTGTCAGCATGGACAAGCTGTCGCGTAAGCTGTTTCATGTTTTCTATAGCATAAGAAAACAATTACGCCCATTAATATCCACAAATGTACTGACGGACTCTAAAAACTGTTCACTTGAGTGAGACTCAACCTGGGAGGTTATATAATACCGGGGTTATTAAAGCGATATCTACCGATACTGGCACACCCATCGGATCTCACCCAGGACCTCTCGTGTGCAACGGGTCTCACCCAGGACTTTATGTCCATTAATAGTTTGTCTAAAAGTTAGATATTTATACCACTTTTGTTTGCAGTAACCAGTGAAACCCAAAACTACCTGCTACCAGAGAGGAGAAGACTTACATCAGAACAATCGAATACAATTAGAAAGAAGAAGAATAATGAATCTTCTTGGAAAATTGAAAATAATTACTCGTGCATAGTGCAGACTGTGGGAGGTCTCAATGTGGATCCAGGGAGACTGGTTGAAGTAAATATCATGTTAAAATTACATAATATTGTTTTAGCCGAATTTCGGCGACGGCAGCCATATCTACGGAGACGAGGCGCAGGACATGTTATGGTGCACAAGTGTGAGCGCAAGCACCAGTACACTCCCTATTCCCTCATTGTCCTGTTCTGATGGGATGGTGCTCTCTGAGGCACACTTAACATTGCACACAAGATCTTTGTACCTAAGAATCAGTTATACGGAAGAAAAGGACGAAGAAATGTATAAAATTAGTAAAACAAAATGTTACATACTTGCCATATATTACATACTTACCATACATTACATACTTGCCATATATTACATACTTACCATATATTACATACTTGCCATATATTACATACTTACCATATATTACATACTTACCATATATTACATACTTGCCATATATTACATACTTACCATATATTACATACTTGCCATATGTTACATACTTACCGTATATTACATACTTGCCATATATTACATACTTGCCATATATTTTTAAAATTATGAAAGACTTTCCAAAGCATATGTCCAGCAGTGGTTCTGGTACAAAAATAGTGATGCGTTAAATATAGAAATTTGTTTCAAGTATTCATCGTCCAGACAGGCGATGGCCGTGTTTAACATAACTCACTAACAAATTGCTGTTTAATTTCAGGTCGTATGTCAAGTGGGTATCTATCACGGCGGTAAATCCTTGTGCGAACCTCAGAAGACAAAAGTGGCGGTCGTGTCGAAAACAGGCGAAGCGCAGTGGGACGAGGAGCTGCAGTTCTCCATTAAAGTGTGCAATGTGCCGCGGATGGCGCGCCTGTGCTTCGTCATATATGAAATATCTAAAGCCAAGAACAAGAGAAGAGGAAAAGATAATAAGGTATAACACTGTGTGTTTTTATTGTAGACAGACCTTAAATCCTTACAAGAAGTTCCATGTAAGAATTATTTTATTACAGGAACTAAATGCAGTTCCTTTAAACAAATAATACTGACATTCTCCATTAAGTTCCTATAATAAAATAATTCTTATAAGTAAATTCTACAGGAAAATACCATTTCAAGGAATATAACAAAATTATGATGCTGAGCGTTGTTTCATCTGTTATTACTTATTCAATCTTTTTAGATATAAAACAATTATATAGTACATAAGAAATAAATAAAAAAATTAAATATGTTTCCCATACTGACGTCTTAACCTTCACTACGAATTTACAGAAGTCCAAACTATAAATTTATTTACAGAAAGATTGCATGTGCACCTATTTGCGCTATTTCGTAATATTCGCATTTTCACTGAATTATTTACAGTTAAACGTTGAAATTACACCGACTTTATAGCATACAAGGCCGACGTGATATCTGCCTCTGACGTCCATAAACACTGTTGTCCGCTTTTTGCCCTCTTTTCTTCATCCCCTCCACCACCAGCAACTGCTGATCCGCACGAAATGCGACAGCATAGCTGTCACTTTACGGCGGTGTCATGTGAGCGAGAGGTACCTCTCTCGGTCGCGCTGACCCAATTCGGCTGCAATGCAGCATGACACTAGCTATTACTAGATAAGACATACCATATAATTGTAGGACGCTATAAACCGTCTGGCGTGGGCAAACACGATGATATTCGACTACAAGGACCAGCTGCGCACGGACGGCGTCACGCTGTTCATGTGGACGCACGTGGCCGACGGCACGCAGGGCGACGACCTACTGCTGCACCCATTGGGCACCGTGGTCTCAAACCCCAACGCCGACGAGTGTGCTGCGCTGCAAGTGCGCTTCTCCAAGTGAGTGGTGTATGCTAGCCCGTGGTCCCGTCCACTTGGCAAATATGATATATTGACGCTGACCACGCCTGTTTATGGAGCTCGTGTTTCATGTCGTTTTCGACAAGCATGTTGCCTTGTATATACACACCTTCAAGCTGCACGCATGCATTATTTCTCATGCTTGCTCTACAGCTCCGCCCACTTACCACCAAATATTAACGCATATGATATTACCACGTCCGCTAATCAACGTCGATGTGTCCACGTCCCAGGGAGTACGCTTCTCTAAGTTAATTACATCGATACTGCGTTGTGTCGTTGTTATGCACGCTCGCAATACAGCGCCGCCTACTTTAACCCCATCCACTCTTAGAGCGTTACGTTGTAGTTACTAGTGTACGCTGACATTGTGGCCATACGCGCTCATCACAATACGGAATGTGTGTTATGACTCTGACTACACAACAGTAATGGAATATCCAGCAAATTGTTATTCTGTTGTTAGCCGAGGGTAATGTGTTCTATATGTTTATAAACCAGATACGCATCTGGTTTTATAATAAACCGTTTTATGTTATTAATAATGCTCCTCTAAATTATATTGCCATTGTTAAAAAGCGTGGTTTTTTTTACAGCTATGACTGTCAATACCCAATCCTGTTTCCAAAGACGGAACTGGTCAAAACTTACGGAGAACAAGTAGAGAACGGTTCTCCTGACGCCATGTCCAGGCTGAGCGACGACTTTGAGAAGCTTTGTGTCACCGCAGAACAAGATCCCATGTATGAAATGCATGAACAGGAGAAAAAGGACATATGGGCTTCAAGGTACATTTTTATTGTATATGGGCAAACGAGCAGACGGGCTGCGACTACCTGTAACTAATAATAATTATAATAATATTTCTGGACTACACACTACGGTACGTCACACTACGTTAGTGTAGCTGCGGGCTAAGTACCGTAGGGACTTATAGTACGAGTACTTGACAACCAAAGTATATTTAATATTTTTGTATAAATTTAAGAACTATAATACATTGATAAACATCCATACCTGAGCTGGATTCGAACCCGTGTACACCACACAACCTATACGGCTCACCCGATTCATGTTACCCAGTGGTAAGATAGATCAGGTGAGCCGCTAGCCGGTCGTGACGCACATAAGTGTAGCGTAACCAAGTGCTAGGACGGACGATAAATCCAAATCATCGCTGTGTGTAAGCGTAAACTTATCTCTTTCTGGATCTATGCAGTCAGATGTGTCCAGTGCAGCTTCATCGGTTACTACAGAACAAATCGGGCAAGAACTTAGCTCTTAGAAACGATTAACATTGAACGTTATTTAAGCATTATAGCTTTGTCACTTTGCTAATTAATGTGCACACTTCCATAGAATATAGGGTGCAGTTTCTTCGTATTCGTTATATACATACGTGTACGTGTTCTACGGTACGGTATTGATTTAGACCTAAATCTCCATGCTTAGTAAAATATTGTGCAACTCAATAACAGGTGATCCATAATTCAACATTAGGTTACGCACACAAAAAGTGCACTTACTGTCCTGTGCGTAAAACTGGCACAAAAAATACTAAAATGAAATGTTTATAAAATTCTTATCTATTTGAACAAAATCAGGTACTACTATCAGTTTTAACTGTAAATACATTAAGTAATTATAATAAAAAAATGTCAAGTGCTCGGAACACTAGTTCAGAAGTTCCGCAGCACGCGTTACAACTCAAAGTAAGTCGATAAATATTCGATCGATCAATAGTCGATTTACGAGTTATGTGTCTGTATAAAGGGAGTTCTTCCGCACGCGAGCGCCGCATTTGTTGCCCAAGCTGCTGTCGTGTGTGGAGTGGACGGAGAGGGCGGACGCGGCGCGAGTGGCGCGCACGCTGGCGCACTGGCCTGCGCTGCGTGTAGAGGCAGCACTGGAGCTTCTTGACTACGCCTACCCGGACACGGCTGTGAGGAGCTTCGCCGTCGAGTGTCTCGCCACTATCAGGTACATACGCCCTTCTACCGCACGTGGAAGAATGAAGTAAGCGGACGTAGCGCGAATGGAGCTGCTGCGTAATTTGAGTATTTAGACTATATTTTAGCATTTATTTACTCCAGGTGAGACAGGTACTAATACCATTTACTGGTTGGTTAATAATTTATTGCTCACGTACCTCCTCTATAAAGGGAAGCAAACGAACTATAAAAGGAAGCAAACGAACTATCAGGTGTCTATTGACGCAAAAGTAGAGGTTATCATAACCTCTATTTGTGGCGCGTTCCACATTGACAACTAACACGAAAGATGATAGAAGAAAGACAGTGTTGCCATAATTTTCCGCCAGCATTATGTGAACGATAAGCATCGGTTTTTTGGTTGTCCCGTGGAAACGTATTTACGCCCCCTTTTCTTACAAGAGGGGTACAAAGATCTGCAAGCTTCTCGGTTCAATTGGCTTCACCCTAGATGTCTCGAATCACACCAGGTTACTGGAGCCCACCGCCACGACAAGGCTAGAAGCATGGTGGGGAACGATCGTCACCTAGCTTACCTCTTACAGCGTGTGAGATATCTGACACATAATAGTTAGGTTAAGTATTGTGAATTATATCTTGCCGTGTGTGCTATAGCGACGAGGACCTGCTGCTGTACCTGCTGCAACTGGTGCAGGCGCTGAAGCACGAGTCGTACCTCATGTGTGACCTGTCTGTATTTCTGCTGCAGCGCGCCTTCAATAACATGACCATCGGCCACTATCTCTTCTGGCATCTGAGGTACACAAGAAAACCACATTTGAAAATTGCACAAAAACTTTTTAAAACAGGCATAAAAGTATATTTTTTTTTTGTTTTTAATGTCAATTTCCAATTATTTTCAACTTTTTAGTCGTAACTTTTGGCGATAAATACACATCCCAGAAATGGAGCATAGATAGAGATTATGAAACACTGATTCCAATTTAAGTTACATACACCTGGTAAATATAAAGATTATGAGGCATACTGAGGCGAGGGATAATTTATCTGTTCCCCTAACAGTGCTAGCAGTGGAGTATACCGCGGCACGTAATAGACTAGTCAAAAAATTTTAGGCACTAATAATTTACGTAAATAATTTTTACTTTAAAAATGTTAGTCATTGATACCAGGGGTGTACATCATACCTACCTTAGGTACAAGTGTGTATTATCAAAATTGTTAATGGTAGAACTAACCATTAATTTTTAGTTTTGTGTTCATTTGTAGTGAATGATCGAAGTAAAAGTAAAAAAGAAATCTTAGAAACGTATTGGTTCGACATTTACAGATCCGAGATGCACGTACCCTCCGTGTCCGTACGCTTCGGCCTGGTGCTGGAGGCGTACTGTCGCGGCTGCCAGGACCACATCAGCAGTCTCATGCGCCAGATCACCTGCCTCGACAAACTTACATGTGAGCACTTCTGATTTGGCGACTCGTGAATGATGTGTGTGTTTCTTTGAAACCATTCATTTTTTTATTTGATAACTACGAGTAATATATTGAGTATGTTATATAACTACATTGATGTGGCCGCGTTGTAAGGTTTGGTCTCGGTCTCCCGCTGGTAATAGTGATTACAGCTGTAGGTGATTAGGACTCGATTTCGATTCCCAGTACTAGGATTTTCTCAATTTTCAACAACAGTCCGAAGTCGGCGGTGTTTCACCCCCGTGCCTCGTCATGCCTTCAGTCCTACCCTTGATTCGTCGACCTTCGATAATAGACAAGTTGGTTAAAGATAGGAGATGACAGCTGAATTCGATCAGGGAGACAGTAGTATTGTTATTATATTTTATTGAATTATGCAGAAGAATTTTTACCACTCTTTTAATTATATGAAAAAATGGTACTTAACATTAAAATAGGAGTGTTATGAGCGTTTTGCCACATTGTTTTGATAATTCATGAAGATTTTTTTCGTTTGCAATTCTTGTTAAACACCGGACCATCGGCCGGAGGGGAAAAAGCTACAAGTAGGAGATTGTTATCAACAGGTCTGCTGGGAGAGGCATGAGGTGGCGATTGACACTAACAAATATCGCCGGTCACAAATTTGCTCAATTTGTTCGCGGGCGCACTCACTTAAGTAAGCCTTCGTTCGCATGACAGGCGTTGCGCGCGCGTTTTCATAACGCGTTAACAAGTATACGAAGTTGGTTCGACATTTCTACGTTGTGCACCTCCGCATGTAAACAGTTCGGACAAATTTCGTGTACTTGTTAACGCGCTTAATAAAATCTCAGGCTCAAAGCCTGTCATGTGAATTTAGGTTAAAATTATGCTATATTTGTTAAAAATAATAAAGTCTAAATATATGATATGGTTTATGATGCATTTGCTAAGAAAATTAAGAAAAAAATATTTTTGAAAGTGTCAGCGCAGCGAAACGAGTAGCAAAATACTCCCCTGGTGTCGGTGACAAGACGCGTCTACTCTAGGTTTTGGAAGGATTAAGAGAATGTGGTAAGGACGTAGTGCGATGTGTGAGTGTGCATTACAGTCGAATTATTCGAGCACCACCGGGGAAGTACCTCTCGCTCACATGATACAGCCGTTAAGTGACAGTGTCGCGTTTCGTGCGGTTTGTGAGTAGCGAGAGCAGGTAATGAGGACGTATGACAACGAGGCGGATGTTAATGGGCGTCGAGCTCGTTATACCTATACTATAATAGAGTTATACCCTTATCAGGATACTTCATTTTTAAAGGTAAACTGCCGAAAGTACTATTTTTCATGCAATGAAAAGAGTTGTATTTATTTTTGTTTTGGCGAATACATGACAGATGCGCTTTAGTGTCGATGCTGCGCTTGGGAAGACAAAGTGTTGGTGGAGCGAGTCGAATAGGTCCTAGCAGGAGATTGTCTTGGCGAATACATGACAGATGCGCTTTAGTGTTGATGCTGCGCTTGGGAAGACAAAGTGTTGGCGGAGCGAGTCGAATAGGTCCTAGCAGGAGATTGTCTTGGCGTTCATTGATCGTCTTGATAACGATGATGATTATACTTCAATTTCAATAAGAAACACTTAAAGTTTAAATCCATACTTACGAACACAAAAATTTACCGCGACTTTTAACATGAGCCAAAATGGCGTTTGTCCGCTCAGGATGTGCCGGTCCAATTCGGCTGAGCAGAACTCAGCGTTACTACAGTTAACGGCTGCCCTTCTTTTGCAGTAACATGTTACTGCAACACATTGCAACACATGCAAGACATATCTGTTTACATGCCATGGCATGTAAACAGATATGTCTTGCATGCCCCGATCTGTAGGTGACTGATGTTCATTCTGCAGGGGCGAGTCAGTGCGTGCGCAAGAAGAAGGAGATCTCGAAAGCGAAAGCGGCGCTGCAGCAGCACCTGCAGGAGCCACACTGCGTGGAGACGCTGCGTGACTTCGTCTCACCGCTCACGCCCAGTCTGCTGTGCAAGCGCATCAAGTGAGTGCCCACTCATTCCTACAACTGGATAGCTGATACTGTTGAAGCTGTTGACGAATGTTAAATAAGTAATAATTTAGTAAGACCGGGAAGGTACTTCTCGCTCACATGAAACCGTAACAAGTTAACAGCTATCGTGTTTAGTGCGGTTGGCGAGTTTCCAGTGGAGTGGGAGGAGGGCAAAGTTTTTTATATAAACCCTGGCTCCGATTGCTTGTTTGTTCCCTTATCCTATAAAAATGGACCATGTGATGTGGCAGCTACGGTTAATTGAATTAAAAGTATATCTCACCACGCCTGATCCTCGAACTTTACGTTACTTTCTGATAGTTCATAAGTCTCTTTATGTAATTTATAACAAGTCTTAAATCGATACACCTTGTTATTAAAATAATTTGTATTCCAGGCCAGAGCGATGTAGAGTCATGGACAGCAAGATGCGTCCGCTGCTGCTTGAGTTTGAGAACGTGGACCCGACCGGCTCCGACATCCGCATCATACTGAAGATCGGCGACGACCTGCGGCAGGACATGTTCACGCTGCAGATGCTGCGCATCATGGACCGCCTGTGGAAGAACGCTGGATACGACTTCAGGTAACAAGTAAAAGTAATTGCAAGTAAATTCAAAAATCTCTTTGTGCGAAATACTTGGTTCTTTTCCATTTTTTACTTTCCTCGTACTGCAAAGATATGCCGTAATGTACCCAGTCAATTCGATTGGAAATAGTTAAGTTAAAGACGAGGAAATTGGAGCCTTTTGGCAACTAGCGATGCCCTTACTATTGTCATGCAGATGCGTTGCCGTCATTTTTCCTCCTATTCCAAGAGCCACCGGCGCTCACAAACTGCACGAAAAGACGTGCCGGCAGTGTCATGTGAGCAAGAGGTACCTCCCCGTTTGTGCCGGTCCAATTCGGCTGAGATACTACAGCAAGGCACTACCTCTTACTAAGATGAGAGGTGTTTATTTATACATTCAATTACCTCGCCTAAACGCTAACATATGCTTAGACTCAACTCGTACCATTTCCCCTGGTTATACCCAGCAGAAGCCAGCAGAAGATAAATATATATGTAGTATGATATCAGGACGGCATTATCTGAGGACTTGTCTCACTGCGTTAGCATATCTGAGGACTTTTATTAGAGGTACTAGACATAGACAATATATTAAATATTCCTTATAAATATCCCCTCTGTGGTTCGGTAACGGTTCGGGAGTCACCTGTTAAGACCGTTAGCCGCGTGGGGTCCTGGGTTCAGCTATTATTGAATGTTTGTCAGATTATTCTGAGCATGCATTACATGTTCCGGGAGTGGAATGTGCCCGAAGTGGCCATAGGGTTGCCACCTATGTCATCATGGGCCTCAGTACCTGGACTAATCGTGGGTGTGCTAGTACGTCTACTGTTCTTACGAGTTGTGGATGTACTAGCATACCCCTGCCTACCTCTCCGAGGATAATAGGCGTGAAATTTACTTTATAAATAAAAGTTAATTTATTATAGTTACCATGACCTTTTTTTTGTTGACGCGGGGATATACGCCTTTACGCACCTTCAATGGCCCTGGGTGGGGTCCAGTGGTGGGTGGGACTCGCGGCACATGATAGTGCCGAATACCCACAAAAACCACCGCGAGTGAAATCGGTGCCGTCCTTGGTGAGGTGAAATTTTGGATAAAGATATTAAATGACTATTCTGTTTTCAGACTGAACCCGTACAACTGCATCAGCATGGATTACGCGGTGGGCATGATAGAGGTGGTGGACGACGCGGTGACCGTCGCCAACATACAGAAGCAGAGCGCGATCTTCAACGCCGCCTCCACCATCTCCAAGGCCAACCTCTTCCGTGAGTCTTGCACGACTGCAACAATCCATTGTGCTCGAGACTAATCATGTCTACGAACTATCGAGGCTCCTATGGATCTTGTCCAGCTAATACGAATTATGGAAGGTGACGACGTGCAAGCGACGATCTGCTCGCGAATCAAATTCGAAAAAAAAAATCGACGCCCATAAACATAAGGCAGCATAATTGTCCAGGTGTATTGCTTTCACCCTCCCTCCTCAATCAATGTGCTACCAAAAACACACAAACAGTACGAATCTCGATTGTATCGCTGTCATGTTCCATCTGTAGTATGTGAGCGAGAGGTACCTATATAGGCAGTCGCCTACCTGAATCTATTACGATCCCGAAGATGTACTACTTAAGGCTGGTTTTACAGTCACTTAATCTGAAAGCGCGTTCTTATTTCTAAAAACAATAACAATAATAATGTCCCATTACAATAAAACTACCAATCATGGTCGAGTGATCCAGTGGACCATGGTTGCTGTAAAACTAAACGTCGGGCTAGTTAAATAATTAACTTTTACGGATTCTATCGCGGTTTACCCGCGATAGAATCCGTAAAAGTGGTTTTACTGTAATGAATTAACGTGATTTCCGAGGTACGGGGGTGTAACACCGCCAACTTTCTAACTCCATACAGTTATTACATGGTCCGACCGAGGGATTTGCAACCGGGACCTCACGACTGTAGCTGAGCATGCTTACCATTATACCACTAGGGATTTCCTATAACCGAATAACTATTCCTGTACTCTACGTCATGTTATTCCGTACAGAATGGCTTCGCAAGCAGAACCCTGGCGACGACGCGTTCAACAAAGCGGTAGAGGAGTTCACGATGAGCTGTGCCGGCTACTGCGTCGCCACCTACGTGCTGGGCATCGCCGACCGCCACCCCGATAACATCATGGTCAAGAAAACGGGCCAGGTACCGTACATGCCGAGCATAGTGATGAAAACGGGCCAGGTAACGTACATGCCGAGCATAGTGATGAAAACGGGCCAGGTACCGTACATGCCGAGCATAGTGATGAAAACACTAGGAGCAGTGGATTTTTTTGTCTTCGCCAGACGAGCACTCATTGTAAACCGATGAAGCTGTGTTGGGCTCGTCTTCGCTTTCACAGCATAAGTTCAGGTCTAGAAAAAAAAATGGTGGTTTGTTTTGTTGCTAAATTGGACATGCACGATCAGAGAAGGTACTCTCGCAGTCGCGATACCTTCGATAGGTGACATCTACGACAAGTGAAGTGGCGTGGGAGGCCTTCTCTTATGTTTTTCAGACCCTCTCGAGTAAATTCACGAATCACCTGCTTGTGTCTCCTACTGTCGTATAGATTGTAAGTATGTACTCATATGTTATAACGATCTACAGTTAGTAATTTCTCCCTCAGCTGTTCCACATCGACTTCGGTCACTTCCTGGGCCACTTCAAGCAGAAGTATGGGTTCAAGCGCGAGCGCGTGCCCTTCGTGCTTACGCACGACTTCATCCACGTCATCAACAAGGGCCAGCGCGGCGGCGTCAGCGAGCAGCTCGACTTCAAGATCTTTCGCGACCTCTGCGAGACGGTCAGTGCTCTGTGCTGACGCCATGTAGTAAGATATAGTACCATGCTGCAATGCAGCCTAGTTGGGTCGGGCCTAAGCGCTTCGCTGAAACGATACCTGTGCTGTAAAGAAATTGTGCGAATGTTTCTGGACGTCGGTACTCATCAAAAGGCTCCGACTATTGGTTTTCTTATTGTAACATTAAAAAGTAAACATATTCATACAATTCTTGTGAGACTGTAACTCTCGCTCACATAAACAAGTAATCGGTTACGGCGACGCTGAAATTAGTGAACAAGTGCGTTTAGCTAATAATAATTAGTGAACAAGTGCGTTTAGCTAATAATAATTAGTGAACAAGTGCGTTTAGCTAATAATAATTGAACGAATCCGATATTGCAATGAGACAAACGGTAAAAAGCTGGTATCAGCTACTACAACAGGGATATGGTGCTACAAGGAGTATTCTACAACATTCTATTGACGTGATACATTACTTACAACATGCTCCAACAGGCGTTCAAGATACTACGTAAACACGGCCACCTGATTCTGTCACTGTTCTCCATGATGATCTCCACGGGATTGCCCGAGCTCAGCTCCGAGAAGGACCTGCAGTACCTTAGAGAAACTTTGGTGACGTATATACTATACATGTCTCATACTGAACAACAAATAATTTTTATGTAGAAAATAGGTTACGTAACCTTGTTTAAGCTAATGATCTTATAGGAGTAAAGCAAGTGTAGCTTTATTTAACTTTAAAGCACCTGATAAATATACGGACAATACGGCTAGCTGAATCAAGGAATGTGAAATGCTACGTTCTTCATCTGCTATATGCCAACGTGTAGCATTGCTACATTACGTAGATGTCCTTTAAGTCGCTAAAGTAATTCGCTTAAATTAATACATTTTCATGGTATATTAAATATAAGTAGCACTACATGAAATAATCCAAGGAAGGACACTAGCTTTTAAGACCAGATTCAAATTTATTTAATTTCCTAGCAGTGCCATACTGTGTGGCGTCGGTCGGGGTCGTAGTAAATACGTAACATACAGTCTCTGTTTAATTATCTAATACCTAAGTTTTTATTCATGTGATACCTAATAACAATAAGTACTGTCAAATTCATTAGGTGATGGATCTATCAGAAGAGAAAGCGATGGAGCATTTTCGTCTCAAGTTCATCGAGGCCGTGAAGAACTCCTGGACGGCGTCCTTCAACTGGGCGCTACATAATTTTGACAAGAACAACTGACAGTGACCCGGCCGGCGGCTGCGCCGGCAGCCGAGCAAGCACGCGCCGCAGACCCTGTGAGCGTGTTCGTATACTGTACGTGCACAGTGCGTGCATGGTGCGTACGTAGTCCGTATTGAGAACATAGTACTTACGCTCTGTTTGTACAACAGTGCTTTATGTACACTATACACAGTGCATATGCACTCATGTATGCCATCTCACGCAATTTTATCCAGGCATTTTCGTTAAGCCGATTACTCACTATCCGACATATGCTTGTTGTAGTCTATTATGTGCATGCCAAGATATTGCGAAACAACGATGTTCAGTGCGATCTGTCAAACCACTGCCAAGTAATTAAGTACGTCTAATGTTAGGGTATGTTAAAAATCTAATTTAATACTAATTTACGATGTTACCTATCCATAGTTATTATAATTTATGTGAGATAATAATAATAAGTCGTATCCTTTGTGTTCGACAACACCCCTCGGACAGTAGACGTTCGATGTGACGTGGCAGGTCGGTTCTGGCGTTGTTATTTGATTGCGCGAGAGGCGAAGTATGTCAGTGACCTTTATTAGTAAATTTCTCACTTGTTTATTGTTAATAGCTCATCTTTATTCATAATTCTATGAAAAAATAATCATAAAATAAAGATATAAACGTTTGAATGCATCAATATGTAATCAAATTTGTAAGTTTTTATATTAAAATATCTATTCGTTATCAATAAAGTCTCGTATATTCAACAAATTTCAAAGTAGATTTTTGAATTTAAATGAATAATTTATTTGTAATAGCCATTATATATGATTCTTAATGTAAGGAGTCCATATTCTTTCGATATCGAAGAAAATTTTGTGCTGATTAGGTACATAATATGATTGCTTAAATTTTTAGCGACGGTTTTGCTATATATTACTAGTATGTAAATTCCAAAATTATAGGCAATTATGTAAAATAAATTATTGCGATATTTTCATTTAATCATAATCGGATAGATGAATTGAAATAACTTAAATGTTCAATTGCAATAATGAAAATTTAATTAGACATTATTAATGATATAGCGATGACATCAGGATATTAAAATATTCAATGTAACGTTAAATGTACCTATAAGGTTAGGAAACATTTATATTTCTTGCTATGCCAAAATTATCTTTAGACTATGCTTTTAAAATTCAATTAGTAGTATTTTCGCAAATAGTGGCTCTCTAACATTTTCTCCTACCTTTTTTATGTATAACAGGCCTACTAATTAAAGCAAGCCAAAACATTTTTAACCTCACTGTCTATATTTCTCACTATTCACAATAAAACCAAAGGACAATTCACCGGCTCAGCCATTGTATTGTATAACAGATTTGTACACGAGTTAGTTGAGTATAATATATAATATGGTAATTACATAAATAAACTCATGTTTGATAAATAATAAAACAGTAATTATAGGCACGGCAATTATAGGCAATAACCGTGCACGAAATATAGAGGCAGCACTGTCATATCACACGGCCTAGTGTTAAATTAAGACACTAAACGGATAGAAATAAAAGAGTTACAGCAACGAACAATTACGTGTTACTTTATTGATATCTACACGGTAACGTTATCTGTAGGCCTCGCTGGAATGTGAAGCCTCAAGCGTCAGGTCTGCAGATATTGTAAGAGGTACTAATATAATATTATAAAAAGCGCACGTATCGGCCTCGAATTGGCATTTTAGTCTAGACGTACGGTATTGTACCTATCTGTTCTTGGTGTAAATTCCATAAAATCTGAAACCAGTGTAGTGCCGGATTAACCACAGACCAAGAATAACAATTGTTAAGGCTGAAGGCCCCGCTTTATATGACAGTAGATACTTTACTAGCTAACTAACAAACTTAACAACTTTCTAATCTAGAATCATAACACTTGTTTTTTTTTTATTACAGACTCGTTTGTTTAATCTGGCAGTAGGTCATAAAGAAAACATCATTTTTGTAACCCAGACCACTGTTTTCTATCCGAAGAAAAATGCTGTTACTATTGCTTAAACTTAGGAGTAATTTTGTTAACGGTCACTGATGAATGAACTGAGTGAATGTGATTCATCGAACAAGAGGTTTGGTAGCGGTCGGCGGCCATTTTGGCTGTGATATTGGCGCGCACGTGCGCGCAGTGACGCGAGGTACAACTGTCGCTTTTGTTTTTAAAATTCTAAGAAATTCTTTTGTTCAGAACGGCTTAAATATGTTATGTTTCGAGTTTTTTACGAGCCTAGTAATGAATTTTTGGAAGACTGATTGTATAATAAAGTCTAGGCTCTAGGAAATGTGAAGTGAAATTGACAACTCGAGCGTTTACATACAGACCGTGGATAGATATAGGTGTTTAATGATTGTACGCTTATAGATCCTGCAATAAGGAAATCATTAATAATTGTTGGAAAATTGCAGTGGGCATTATTTCAGACTATGGAACGTGTCAATTTTCACTTATCTTCCGAAGCAACTGAAGCAATTCCCATGATCGTATGGTTCCCGGTGCCTCGTGTTATTTGCTGCGGCAAACGGCTGCGGTTACACAGTTTTTACCGCATGTCACGTTGTTTTTGCCGCGTGTAAGACGGCCCATGTCATTCAATTAGCTGCTACGTTTTGCACGGTCACATTGTATGTAGACATCGCTGAAATGGGAAGCCCCTCCCAGTTCCTCTTTTTCAGGCCCGCTCCCCCTCCCATACGTCAGTACGTTGGCGCACTGTAACAGATGTTGTAACTGAAATATACGTACGGCATTTTCATACGTACGTGTTACAATAACACTTCAGCTCGTGGCGGACGAAGAATAACGATAATAACAATAAAGATCCCGTACACAATAATTTTACAATTGTCCGTTCCCAAATTTATTTTTCTTAACAAATAAAAAAATTCCTTTAAGTGTAGAAAGTTACCGGACTTTGGTATCAAATTGTCACGTGATCTCGTAACGAAATTTGAAGAATAGAATTTGATACCTAATGGTCGTGCCCTATGGCGCTCTATGGGGGAGTCCAATGTCCAGCAGTGGAAGTCGCCCGGGTGATGATGTAATGATATCATCGTCATCATCGTGGTTACTGATAAATATCTGTTGCACGCCAATCAGATTTTGATGAGTACGCTCGAGTTGTCACTTTGGGATGTGTTTAGCTTTAGGTAAAGTGTACTCGTATTATTTATAAGATGAAAAAAAAGATGTATAAATTGTAAGGAACGTACCGCCGCCGCCGAGACCTTTGGACATCATTTAGCTTTAGATAAATGCTCTCATATAGGCTAACTATAAAGTTTAACGGATTTTTCTAGAATGTAGCAGTATTATATTATAAGAACGCTTAGTTATTATGTACCTACGGGCTACCTCATGGTGTCGTGTACTAGAACCATTATAAACTAGGTGAATGCATGTATTGGATTTGTAAATCGATTGTCATAGTGGTAGTATTAATAACTTAAGTGAATTTCTCATTGCATTAAATATAGTGTACACATAACACGATGAACAGCAAGATAAATAGGCTAAATACACTTATGATTATGCTGGATAGTATGTTAGAGGAAATTGTGTCTTACACACAAGACATAAAGCTCATATTTGGGCGCAGTTAAATCGGCAAATCTACACGGGTATTAAGGAGCCCCTAAAGTGTGTATTGAGATTCTAAGGCATGCGACAATATCAACAAATTCGACGATACATATTCGACAAATCGACAAGACATTGTGCATGTATGCAAATATGTATTTAACAGTTGAAGGTTCTTCAGTTACTTGGCAGATTTTGGCGATTTAATAGAGAAGGTAATGGTCACGCACTTTACCCATTTATTCTCTTGCCTGTTTAGTAATTTCTGAGCCTTATTGAATGATATTTTTCTAAGACATCTGCATTTATCTATATGACGTCATTAGTTGTCAAGCATTATGTTCCTAGCGATGTATAATTTATATTAGCAAATCGGGTGCCCTTACGTCACTTCCAAGATCGAGACATACTGTTGATTCTCAAGGAGTTTAGACAACGATATATGAGATATACAAGTATATGCCCTTGAAACATCACTTCATATTTCGCGGTCGGGTGGCTAATTCATCAATAAATAATATGACTGTAGTTGGTATGTACATGTTCATAATGGTAAACGACATTTTATAATACTTTTATTTGGTAATGACGATAATTAACAATACCTACTTAAAGTGTCTGTATTGTGCATTTCCGTCATTCGCATTCTTTGTTATACAATGCTGAACAGAGATTGTTAACAATTTCTAATAACTTCATAGACATTTTATAAATGATTAGCAGAGCTTCACATAAAAACAATTTGTGTCTTTTATCCACTAACTTTATGACTCGGATTGACCGTGGTAAACGTAAGTATGTAGCGTATGGATTGATTTACAAAATACCATGGTAAGTGATTACGAAAGAGTCCTCGATTGAACACAAACATATTTTTATCCAAAGTCAAACGCGCATGACTTTAAGCTGTTCATATAAAGCACATAAAATTTCAAAGAAGTGCATAATTTAAATACATTGCTCTGCAAAAACAACCTGACGCTCATGATTTTTAGTAGGTTTTACAAAGTGCATAATTATATGTTGCACATATTTTGTACAGACTGTTTTGAGACTCTGACTGTGAATCATATTTGTGCATTTTTTGTAAATCAGCGACTATGTAATAATTGCTTGTGCAACTCAAATATAAGTAAAAGAGTACCCATTGACCCATTGGGGGAGAGATGCGAAAAAGAGCGCAACGCATCGGCATAGTAATTTTGCAGATGTTTATGGGCGTCGGTAGTCGTAGAAAGGCTTCGATTGCTCTGTTGTCCCGTATACTATAGAAAACCCGCGCTTGAAACAAACCGAACTGCACCGATTTTTTATATCAAACTTCTTTCAATACAGTGCTAAAAACAAGTGCACGTGCACCGACAGTGCAATGTAAATACTGTTCTTATTTTTGTATAGAAACAGACGCTTTTAGTCGTTTAATTAAATGTATGATTTAATTTTAAATAGAGTTTATTCTTGGACGAATTCTACATACCTACTTCTCTTGTCGAAATGTCATGCAACATGTCCGTCGTCGTGTATCGTTTGATTGAAATATGTATGTTTCACCAAATAATGTACGTGTGTAACGAATGTTGTGAATTATATTAAGGTATATGTTAGCCATACTGCTAAGGCTGGGAATAGCGTGCGCGGGACGTTTTGCAGCTTCAAAACAATTGTATATTATTATTTTGAATATCGAATTGGTCCAGATGTGGAATGATGCCAGTATTTGTAATACTGTGAATAGTTCCATATTAAAAGTAATCAAATATCGAATGTTGCGAACGCTCCGACGCATCGCGTTTGTAACCTAATGCATAGTAATGTTAAGAATCATTATACATCTCAAGTCTACATACAATAGTTCCTTTTTCATGTGTCATTTATTATCATACGAGTTACGATATGTAAAAATATTCATTTAAATATTGTAAAATATGTAATAATAATTTGCTATCTCAAATATGATTTTTTTGAATAAACATTTACATTTAGCTTTTTGTTTTTTTATTCGTTACTTTCTAGCCGATCCTGGGGTTCACTGTAAGCTGTGGCTTGAGGGGATGGATTTCTGTCTTTCACTTAAGAAGGCATTATTTAACTTTCATCAAAGACTGCTTATTACAATTTAATATTCATTCACCGTTAGAGCCCTCCTCGAAATTCGGTATAGGCTTTAGTCTACCATTCTGCTCCAACCAAAAACAGCGGAGGATGCGGGTTGTGCGAGCGAAACCGCGAGGCGCTGCTAGCAACAAGTGAATGATGATGCAAGCGATTAACAGCCTAAAACAAGTAACACTGAATTCCACTTTAGTCAAAATTAAAGATAAGACTGAGCACTTCTTTATGCGTTTTGTAACTTGTGTAAAAATGAATTCCTTGTAATACAGTGACCCAATTAAAATTATCTTAAGCTAACATTAGCAAGCTCACGGAGTCTCGCGTGTTAGTTACAAGTCTCGACTGTCGACTGTGCTGTGCTACGGACAAGCCTGCCCCCGGGCCCGTAGTGTGGCGTAGAGGCGTATCAGTCAAACACGCGTGTGCTGTCGTTTCCCGCCATTTGCATTTTTTTAAATATACACAGCCAAAGATATTGTGTTACGTGTTCGGTGAAATTTGTTTTTTTTTTAATCATGACAGCTGGAGGAGAGGAGCATGAGCCGTTGATTTCTGCTTCGGTCGATAACCAACGTGTGGCCTACAATAATTCACCAGAAGTAAGTCTTGATATTTGACAATAATTTATTGTAAATCATAATTAGAAAAGAGATTCGACTACTCGAAGTGTGTATTTAAATCTAAATAATAAGTAGGATTCAGGGACCTGAAAAATCAGACACTAGACACGCACTGGCCTGCAGGTCAATCGTATTGACGCGCTTAACTTAATTACATTATTCAAGAAATCTAGTTTTTTTTAAAGTGACTATACATAACTTGTTTGTCGTTCTAAAATGAATGTAAAATCATTCAGATATAATGTAACTCAACACCGACATTTACGAGCCCAAACTGGATATTTAATCGTTTTGAAATTAGTCCCCACACAGTAATATACCTATCTACCGGCTATATAAGTATATACTTGTCGTTCATTTATTAGAATTATTTTGATTAATTATTTTTACGAACCAAATATTTTATAACCAAGGAAAGAATACACTTCGGCAATGTTGTGTCTGAATAGGTGAATTCACTTTTTTGTATTCACTTTAACAAATTTATAATAGACACCATCATATTAAGTCACACTCGTGTAGGTAGGTATTTATTAATTAAGAGCTGAGTTTGAGACACTGGACAACATATAAGTAAGGCCGTGTCAACGTATTTCAAGATGGGTATCTCAAAGTTCTACCTTCTGTCTTTACTTAAATAACATATAAACATATTAAGTGATAAACTAACATTAAATAGAAAAACAAAACCAAGAGGCTTAAAATACATTTTAATGAACCGACCACGTTCAGAACTACCGAGCCGTTCAGGCCTCAGCAAGGAACTTTCAAATTAACATATATACACACAATACGTATTTATAAACATACATATACAGCTCGAAAGAATTACCCTCATTCTACTGATAATAAGCTAGCCGTCCTGTGACATACCTACATAGGCACCTAAGATACCTGTAGATACAACTGTTAACCAGCGGAAAATTGTTAAAATTTACTTCCACGACTATTACTACTTACGAATATAATCGTACCAGCTGATATGCGTGGCATTCATCGCCCGCGTGAACATTGGGCATAGCCTTTTATAAATAATTTATAGCCTATGAGATTTACTCATAATGTAGCTTTTCATTAGTGCAAAGGAAAATTAAAAACGGTACAATAATTTTGGAGCCTGTTGGATACAAGTAAAAATAAGTATTCACTATTCATAATGTTACCGTAGATAGAACTTGCTATACGATAGGTAGGCTTATTTCCGTCTAATGTTAAGACTAAATTCTGACATTAACGCATGATTTGCAAAAGGTGCTGTATATCAAGATAACATTATGTTTTGTAAGACCATGCCAGTGCCACTTTAAGTATTGCGGATGAATCGATCTGACCAATTGATTACTACGCGAGAGTGGACTTTATCTATTCGGCCATAAATATTACAAATGAAAGTGGGAAGACGGTCGCCGTGCAGTAGCTGGTCCGGGATGGATGCGAGTAGCAGGAGATCGGCCGTCCTGGCGTTCATTGAAAGAGGCCTGTGTCCAGCAGTTGACCGATAAGGGCTGATAATGACGGTATTGATGAAATATTACAAATAGCGTTGCCCAAACAGCCGAATTAACCCAATAGCTACTGAAAATTGTAACATTCAGAACTATAAAAAATTTTAGGTACTAAATGCATAACTAGCCGTCTCCTCAGTGTATTCGAGAAAGTTCTACTGGTTGCGCCGGCGCGATGTTACTGCAATGCAGCAGAGGCAGTAGGCATTCTTAAAACACTAGATATATATTTCGTTACTAGATATATATTAAAAGTCATTTTGTTTTATTCAAATTAGGTGTCGAAGTTACCAAGGCCGCCACACTCAAATGAACGTCCACAAAAACATTAGGAAACTAGTTTCTATATGCTCTATCGTCGCGATATCTAAAAGTTAAAACAAGAGCCCACGAATAAATTTCTCACAACGATAATAGATTTTAAGTGGATTGGCGGCGTTCATGGGCGGTTAACTAGCTATTCGACATTTAGGTGTTGTGTAAATTGTTCAAATTAATTTCTACAATTTCTCCCGAAACCTGTGAAACCGAATTTTGATGGCAAATAGTTGCCAGCAATAAATCTGTTATTTGGGCCTAAATTCTACTAGACATTGTAAGGTTCCGTAGCCAAATGGCGCAAGATGGAACAATATAATTTCGCACGTCCGTCCATCGATCCGAATGTCCGAGGCCTCGGGATTGATCTACTACTTACTGTATATTTGACGATTCAAATATGGTTAATATTTATAGGATATTTGAATTATAGATCGCCACAACAATATGTAGTATATTTTATAAAAATAATTTAATTGTGCATAGCCGTGTGGGATTCATAGGTTCATTCGATTGATATTTAAAAATGGTATGAGGAAATTCTTTTTTCTTTAAAAAGAAATTCTTTCGAGAATAAAATATGCCTGTAATAATTATAAAGTGTAAAATAAACAATAATAATACATAACGTAACTGGCATTTTAAATGTAGGTAATGTAATTCGTCCTTGCAATTATAAAAATAACTAATAAAAAAGAAACGTAAAAAAACATTAACAGGCAGTAAGGTAACGGTTGGCAACAGCGTGTTCCACAAAACGGTGGGACCTCAGATTAAGCCAGACCTTACTAACTGACACTGGTTTTGAGGTCTACCTTTAGTTTTTCTCGTTTGGCAGTAACGTCAAAACACGTGTTTGGTTTCACAAAAATTAATTGTGTTGACAAACATTAAATAATTACACACACACTTACACTCACATTAATACGTAAACTGATATATACTTATTATGGTAAATTTAGTGACATATAACAAATAAATTAAATTGTGATAATTGTTATAAATTACTAACAAACACATTAAACATTTCCAATAAATATTTTCACAATGACGCATACTCACGTTTCCTACGCCCATGAATCTCCATTTCTTTGCGCCAATATGAGATAAGCTTTATGTTGAGATTTAAAGTTATTTTTGATATTTAAGTTACGTAATGGTGACGGCAGGTCGTAGAATAGTAATCAATTTCAAATAAATATGAATAATCAAATATTAAAACAAAAAGAAATCATTCTACGTTACATGAAAAAAAAAAATGACACGGTGGAGATCAATAACTAAAGCAGCAGTATTTCAATTTTACTCGAAAATATTGCAATTTACAGCGGTATTAGGTTCCCTTACCTTATCTATACAGGTGTCTCAAAGGTCAGTCAATATTTGCACAACCAAAGAAAGGAAAATAATTCTGCGAAAATATATTTTTTATTTATTTAAAACATTGATTTACAAAAATACCTTAAAGGTCAAAGTTTGGGATTAAAAAAAAATTGTGCAACCAAAATGGAATCCGCCACGATCTTTCCATCGGATCCAAAGACCAAAAAACTTGTTGAATGTGATGTATGAAATATCATATAATAACTAGGTAAATTTCCTACACTTTAATTATGATCATTTACGTCTAAGGATACGCGATCCACCGTTCGCATTGTCGATCAAATTTTTTGAATCGAAATACATTCCGAGTCCAAAGAATCAATTTTGAGATTCGTTTTAAAAAGAATTGTTTAAACAAGTCTGAGCGTTGTTTGCGTTCATCTCTTGCACCATGTTTTAAAAAAATCGATGAGGAATATGTTTGACACAGCAAAGAATCTGCATTCCGTTTTTTTTTAAAGTGAAACAATCACTTAAGTAGCGCAAACTTGCGATGGGGTCTGGTAAAACGTTCAGTATGGACTTAAAAGTAAATCTTCCTTCAAGAGCCAAGTCTAACGGACAACCCGCCCCTTGCATCCTTTGCGTTCAAGCAGAAGGCTAAACAAATGTGAAGAAAATTCGGACACGTCTAAGCCGCCACAAATACAGAATGTCTCACTAGTACGTACCTAAATTATGAGACACCTGTGTATGTGACGATTTAGACGTCTGAAACAGTATAGGTTGCTGCAGTGTACTGACTAGCTAAATAGTATAATATATTACTAGCTTGAAATAACTTTAAATTAATTTGGCGTATAACCTTTTTTACGTTTCAAACGTCACGTAACGCAAGTAAGTTGTCAATTTGCGCTACAAATGTATTCCAATATACAAATGACCATAACAGTTATTGTCACAACTCATGTGAAGTTTAGGATAATCACGCTTCATGGAGACGAATATTTCGCAGCACAATCCATAGCGTCTCTATTTTTTTCGAGAGAGAGCATCTACAAAAAGTTACAGTTACGGAGAGATT